>PITA01013422.1:11065-57693 GCA_004023965.1 Spilogale gracilis | reverse complement strand
TTGAAAGTATAGATTGCTCTGGGCAGTATAGACATTTTGACAATGTTTATTCTTCCGATCCATGAGCATGGAATGCTCTTCCATCTTTTTGTGTCTTCTTCAATTTCTTTCATGAGTGTTCTGTAGTTCTTCGAGTATAGATCCTTGACTTCTTTGGTTAGGTTTATTCCTAAGTATCTTATGGTTTTTGGTGCTATAGCAAGTGATGAGAACTTTTAAGACCTATTCTCTTAGCAAGCAATTTTCAAATATGTGATACAGTATCATTTATTATAATCACCATGTTATACATTACATACTCATATGACTTATGACATTTATTTTATAATTGGAAATTTGTACCTTTGACTCCTTTTTACCCACTCCACTCAATCCCCTACTCCCACCAATCTGTTCTCTATATAAAGGAGGATTTTTGCTCTTCTTGTTTCACATCGAGGTGAGATCATGAGGTATTTGTTTTTCTTTGTCTGACTTACTTCACTTAGCTTAGTGCCCTTGAGGTCCATGCACATTGTAGCAGGTAGCAAGATTTCCTTCATTTTTTATGGATGAATATTATATATAATGTATATATTTAAGTGCTCCTATGCTGAGTACATAAATATTTATAAGTATTATATCTTTGTTGGATTGTCCCTTTATCATTATTCAATGTCCTTTTAATTTTTATATCTCATGTGACTATATAGGGTATATATTAAGAGCTGTATGTATTAACTGTGTGGAAATACAGAAATCACAAATACATTATATTTATATTTAAATTTTCTAAGAGATGTGGCTACTTTTTAAGGAAAAAAAAGGTAAATTTAATTTTAATAATACATTAACTTCATTTACCCAAAATTTCATTTAAGGGGCACCTGGCTGGCTCAGGCAGTTAAGCATTTGCCTTCTTTTTAGGTCATGACCCCCAAGCCCTGGGATCAAGCTCCACATCTCATCAGGCTGCCTGCTCTGCAGAGAGCCTGCTTCTTTCTCTCTCTTCCTCTGCTGCTCCCCCTGCTTCTGGTTGTGCTCTCTCTGTGTCTCTCTGAAATAAATAAAATCTTTTAAAACATGATATTTCAGCATTTACTCGATATTGGAGCTATCTATGAGATATTTTACATTCTAAACTGAAGGGAGATACTTAACTGACTAAGCCACCCAGGTGCCTCCCTCCTTTTTTTTTTTTTTTCCAGAAATCAGTTTATACTTATATTTACATTTCAACTTGGACTAGCCATATTTCAAGCACCCAGTAAGTACATGGCTATTGGCTAATGGCTACGGCAGCAAAAATATATACCCAATATTCTATTTTTCCAGATTTGTCTCTTAAACTGCTCACCTTTTGCAGTTTAAATTTAGGTTGGAAGGTTAATCTGCACTCGGTCCAAAAGTGAATTGTCAGAAAATTATTTTTCTTAACGAAGAATTCAGCTCCTGAGCTTCTGTTAATGACTTAATTGGCAAGGGATAATATATTTGGCAAAGGGGGCAGATTTCCATTTGTTTAATTAAATAAAGATGGGGATTAAAATTACAGATCTCTCTGAGTTGCTTCTGGCTGTAACTCCAAGACTGTAACAACTTCAAAAGAAATAAGAGCCATGCAAGCCAGTGACAAGGGACTGGCAAGGCATTACCAGAGCCCCTCTTGGGGCAAGTTCCCCTTCCCCAGTGGTCATTGTAAATTACTTAGTCATTTGTTTCCACAGTCCTCTGAAGTTGTAGGATAACTTGCACTTAGAGTTCCAGCAATGCAGGATATATGTCTCCTTTTCCCTTTTAACTCCCTCTGCATGTAGAATATGCCAGTAGAGTCACAGTCATTTATTATTTTCCTCCATCATGTTTCACCAGTGGGACCAGTAAGCAGCTGGAAATGGGGATTGGTGGGGAGTAATTTCTTCCCGAATATTTTCCTCTGGATGGAAGCTGCATGCTTATGACCCCTAAGCAAACCTCATGCATCCCAATCTCATCAAACATCAATATATTGACCCTTGTTCTCCAGAGAATTTGACGTATATCAACATCCTTTCTTACATATCACATCATTTTTTTCTGTCATTTCCAACATTATGAATTATATTAGCTCTTTACTATCTTCATTTATAAATGGGGAAAGTGAGGCTCAAAGGCTTTTTAATGTTTTGCCCTACTTTTCTCTCTCACTTAGCAAATTGTCCTCCACATTGTTGCTAGAGTGACAGCATGTGGTATAAAATCTATGTAACACCCCGACTAACATGTTCCCTGTGGATATCTGGCCATTGGACCAACTCCTTGGTATGACCCATGGGTCCCTCCATGGTCTGATCCCCTGTCCCTCTCTCTTGCCTAATTTCTCCCCTCTGCACAGTTAGAACGGTACCCATGATACCCATATTGGCATAGTAATTATCATAACACATGTTTTTTTGAGTATTTTCTATATCCTAGCTATTGTTGTAAATGGTATACATGTATTAGCTTATTCATTAAAAGCATATGATGTACTTCATATTCTTAACCCCACTCATTTTAATGAGTCATATCAGTTGTGTACGCCCAGGTCACGACTATGGAAATCATGTCCACCCCTCAGGAATTGTCTTCATGCCCCATTTTTTTTTTTTTTTTTTAAGATTTTATTTATTTGACAGAGAGAAACACAGCCAGAGAGGGAACACCAGCAGGGGGAGTGAGAGAGGGAGAAGCAGGCTTCCCACTGAGCAGGGAGCCCGATGTGGGACTCGATCCCGGGCCTCCAGGATCATGACCTGAGCTGAAGGCAGTCGCTTAACCAACTGAGCCACCCAGGCGCCCTTCATGCCCCATTTTAGACAAGTCCTTATTAAAAGGAGCTCTTCAGATCTTAATGCATTTTATTGTATGATTATTTCAATTTTAAAAGTATAACACAGGCATACAGTATACTAAGTCCATAAATGCCTCCAGCAACTGAATTACTTATTCATCCTCTTACTCTTTGTTCTTACTCTCAGGATCACCTGATTATTTCTCAGACTATGTTCAGTTTCTGATGATGGTATATTATGGCCAAACGCAATCACTTATTATCTTGACTGATTTGGGTCAAATATTCAAATATGTGAAACAAGCAATTATGTTTTAAATAATAGTTGTGTCTCTTTGGAAGTTCTTGAGTGTTAGGCACACAAAACCTGCACCACAGCTATATAAGTCTAAGATAAGGGCCAAGATTATGGGCCCTGGGGTAATGTAAAACAAAACCAAAATGAAATGTTGCCTCACACTGGTTAGAACAGCTATCAGCAAAAAGGGAAGTACTAACAAGTGTTGACATTCATGAGGATTTGGACAAAAGGGAACCCTTGTCGCTGTTGGTGGGAATGTAAATTGGTACAGCCACTGTAAGAAGCAGTATGGAGATGTATCAAAAAATTAAAACTGCCATATAATCTAATAATCTTACTTCTGGATTTATAGCCAAAGAAAATATATATCGAAGAGATATTTGCATTTCCGTATTCATTGAAACATTCAGAATAGCCAAGACATGACATCAACTTGCATGTTCATCAACAAATCAATGGATAAAGAAAATGCATTACATGTATACGATGGAGTATAACTCATACATAAAAAAGAAGGAAATCTTGACTTTTGTAACAACATGGATAAACCTGAAGAGCATGATGCTAAAAGAAATAAACCAGAAAGAAAGACAAATATTGCATGATATCATTTATACAAGGAATAGATTAAAACTGAAGTTACAGAGACAAAGTAGATTGGTTGTCAGGGGCTGTGGGAGATGGGAGACGCCAGTCAAAGGGTATAAACTCTCAGTTATAAGACAAACAAGTTCTGGGGATCTAATGTAGAGCATGGTCACTGTAGTTAACAATAGTGTATTGTATACTTGAAAATTGCTAAGAAAGAAATCTTAAAGTTTCTCACCAAAAAAAAAAAAAAAAAAAAAGAGGTATGCAGGTGCTAACTCCTCTTGTTGTGGTAATCACTTTGCAGTTTATAGGTATATCAAGTCACCTTGTTTAACGCCTCAGACTTAGAGTGTTCTATGTCAATTACATGTCAAAATTGGAAAAAGAAAAGAAATGTTGGCCCTGGGATCACACTGTTTGGATATGAATCTGGCTTCTTCTTCTTTTTTTTCTTTTTCTTTTTAAATCATATATCATTTCCTTCAGGGATACAGGTCTGTGACTCATCAGTCTTACATAATTCGCAGCACTCACCATAGCACATGCCCTCCCCAATGTCCACAACCCAGCCACCCTATGTCTTCCCCTCTATCCCCCAGCAACCCTCAGCTTGTTTCCTAAGATTAAGAGTCTCTTACGGTTTGTCTCCCTCCCAAGTCATCTTGTTTCATATTTTCCCTCCCTACCCCCCCAACACCCCTTACCCTGCCTCTCAAATTCCTCATCTCAGAGAGAGCAGAGAGCATATGATAATTGTCTTTCTCTAATTGACTTATTTTACTCAGCATAATACCCTCCAGTTCCATCCACGTCATTGCAAATGGCAGGATTTCATTCTTTTGATGGCACTGGATATTCTTTCCTACTTTGTTGAAGAATGAGTTGACCATGGGATCTCTGTTCTGTTGCACCGATCTATGTGCCTGTTTTTGTGCCAGTACCATGCTGTCTTGATGATTATTACAGCTTTGCAGTAGAGCTTGAAGTCTGGAATTGCAATGCCGCCAACTGTGGTTTTCTTTTTCAACATTCCTCTGGCTATTTGGGGTCTTTTCCAGTTCCATACAAATTTTAGGACTATTTGTTCCATTTCTTTGAAAGACATTAATGGTATTTTGATAGAAATTGCATTAAATGTGTGGGTTGTTTTAGGTAGCATAGACATTTTTATAATATTTGTTCTTCCAATCCATGAGCATGGAATGTTTTTCCATTTCTTTGTGTCTTCCTCAATTTCTTTCATGATTACTTTATAGTTTTCTGAGTACAGATTCTTTGTCTCTTTGGTTAGGTTTATTCCTAGGTATCTTATGGTTTTGGGTGCAATTGTAAATGAGATTGACTCCTTAATTTCTCTTTCTTCTGTCTTGCTATTGGTGTGTAGAAATGCGACTGATTTGTCTGCATTGATTTTATATCCTGAATTCCTATATGAGTTCTAGCCATTTTGGAGTGGAGTCTTTTGGGTTTTCCACATAAAGTATCTTGTTGTTAGCAAAGGGTGAGAGTTTGACTTCTTCTTTGCCAGTTTGGATGCTTTTTATTTCTTTTTGTTGTTTGATTGCTAAGGCTAAGACTTCTAGTACTATGTCGAATAGCAGTGGTGGTAGTGGACAGCCCTGCCATGTTTCTGACCTTAGGGGAAAAGCTCTCAGTTTTCCCCCATTGAGAATGATATTCATTGTGGGTTTTTCATAGATGGCTTTTATGGTATTGAGGTACGTACCCCTAATGCTACACTGTAAAGAGTTTTGATCAAGAAGGGATGCTGTATTTGGTCAAATGCTTTTTCAGCATCTATTGGGAGTATCATATGGCTCTTGATCTTTCTTTTATTAATGTGCTGTGTCACATTGATTGATGTGTAGTTGTTGAACCAATCTTGTCTGACTCTCCATTTTATATACTTATTCCATCCTTAACAACAACACTACAAACATGTTTTAGAAACTCCATTTACCAGATGTGGAAACTGGGGCTTACAAAGGCTAAATAGCCTGCCTAAGTTACACAGCCAAAAAGGAAAAATAGAGAGATTTTGTCAAGATATTCCTGAACGAAGTCGGGGTCCTTAGCTGATAGAACTGTGACAGGACTCAGATCTACTGGTTTAGATACCTTTATCTTTGTCATGGTCCTCTATTTTGATACCTCTTTCCTGCTAAAAGCAGAATTTGTCTATTAGAACAGATCTTAGCATGAATCTCTGAAAATTATAAGGACTCTCCCAAGAAAAATTTGATATGCTGCTGAATACTGAATCTAAATGTTTACTTAATGCCTTAAAGATACTGAAGATGCTATTTTTCTTTTTAATTTAGTGTTCATATATGTAGAGTTTTGAACTTTTTTTTTGAAGTATTACTGGATTTTATTCCAAAGTATAATATAAGTACCTATGTATCCACACTGGTATTAATAAGTGAATAAATAAATGAATGGGAGAGAATGTGCAAGTTTTTTGTGAAAAAATTTTCAAACAATTGAGTAACTCTCCAATCTTTACGTATAGATTTCACAAAATAATTTCATTCCATAGAGTACACTATCGAAGGGAGAAAAATATTATTTTTACAGTGGAGAAACCTGAGATACATTACCTGAACTAAGTGATTAAAGTTAACATCTGTAGTGATATTCATTGTTGTTAATATATATTCTTGAAATGATGTGGACTTTTAAAATTAAATGTATTTCCTTAGATTTTTAAAAATATTATAGTATCTAAATAGAATTTTCTAATAGTTTGACCTAATTTAAATGACATCATTGTTGCTGGCTTAAATGTTTGTTTTTATCTCCAGAATCAAATTGTACTTTTACATGTCAGAGGCTTATGTAGTCCTTTATATGTCCTTTTTCCTTGCTGTAACAAGATAGTTCTATCCTGATATCGATGTGCCTTGCAAAACTCTGTTTTTCTTAACAAGTTTTATCTTCCTTTTTTTGGAGAGTTTATATCTTAGAGTGACATTAATCTTACCTCAAGGAGAATTTAGCTATGCTTCCACCTTATAGGTTAACAAAAGCTTCCATTTACTTTTAAATTAATGAGCACTGCACTCTGCTATTACTAATTAGATGCTAATTAATGTTCTTTTACTTGCTCATTTATTTGGAATCTTCTTTTTTCTTCACATCAGGGTCCCTGAAAGTGTGTAAATTTCATTAATGGCTTTTATGTGTTCTTTAAACAGATTGTGGAACAAAGTAGTCTTTTGAAAATTATAGCAAGCCAACATTTGCATTTGACAAAGACACAAAATTCTAGGGGATATTATTAACCTGACAGTAATTACTACCTTCAGTGAGAATGCTGCACAGCAAGATTCTCTACAAATTTCTTAACTGATACAAATCAGTCCTTTAAAGTTCACTTTTAACACCCAGCCTTCGAGAAATCATAAGAAAAAGATTAAAGTATAAAACTTAAAATGTCGGGGTAAATGTTTTAAAACTAACATATGTCAAGTATGTGCTTATTTTATTTTATCTTTAAACAGTTTTGCTTAATGGTAGAGCAATCCCTTTTTATAGATGGTAGGAGTGAGACTTTCAGAGTTGACATAAGTTGGCTGGAAGGGAGAACCTCATACAGTGGGCAACATATGCCCAGGGCCAAAACTCAAAGAAACAAGGCAGTTTAGAGGAAGAGAAGGAAGAGCTGAGTTGAGGCATGCTCCATTCAGGGCTGACACATCCAGGGTTACTAAGAAAAGGTTAAGGGTTTGGGGACTCATCAGCTGTGTATTTGGATGATCACTCTCACTACAATGTGAAGAATGGATTAAGAAGGATAAGGGAGGAGTAGTGCTTCATGGTCACTAAATACAGATACTGATAACTTTGCTGAGGATACTGGTAGTTCAAGGGGGCATAGACAGTTTGAGAAAGATTTTTTTAAGTAAACAGGTAAGAATGTCCAAGACTGAGGGAGAGGCAGGTGTTAAGTATGATTTTTTGGGTGTTCAACTTCCAAAACTAAGTAGGAGGTGGGAACTTTTTTTAGGACCAAGAGCCTTGGAAAAGGAAGAAAGAATCAAGTATTATAGGTTGGGTTGACCAAGGAAAGAGACTCTGAGGCTGGGATTTGTGGAGTAGTTCTCCAATATACCACACCTGTAAAGGAGTGAGAAAAGGGACTCTTCAGAGAAGAAGGTGGACAGGAAGGATGTAGTCACAGCAGAAGCCTCCACCATTCCCACAGGGGAGTCTGATGCTAGGATGGTCTTACAAAGATGTCCTAAACTGAAGTGACTAGAGTGACTACAGGGGTTAATCACTGATAAGAAATTCCCCTGGGGAAATAGCTGGCAGCTGCTGACAGCCTTTACTGAGGACAGGATCCATTGAGCTTTCAGTAAGCAAACGTTCTAGTAGCAGAGCAAATGAGTGAATTGATCCTTTGGGGTTGTAGGCAACATAAGTCAGTATCTACTACATTGCACTCTTAGCTCTCAGATCCATTGGAAACAGCTTTTCTACAATTCTAGTGAGACTTTCCCTGAGAAATATTTCAAGATTAGTGAGATGGACCATATTCCCTATGGTTAGAACTAGTTTTGGGGCTGCAACTGACATCATCTCTCTCTCTCTCTCTCATACTACACATTTAGATTTCCCTCACTCTTGTTTGTATTTTTTCTAGATTAAGAGGCTTTATCAGCTTGAGAGATCCAGATCTCCCCAACTAATGTGTGAAAACCCTTGATCACCATGCCCTTCTTGGGCCATGGGCACTTGTCAATTTACCATATATGATGGATAAGGGAATTCCAAGAAGTGCTACATGGAAATACTGAGTGATCTTCCTTGCGTAGATCATGTGGCAGAATATAAATGATACCAACTTGTCCCCCTCCACCCCACATGGCCCCCATGTTGTGTAATAGTTGCTCTGTATTTTTGTGATGATAGAGACCAGTTGCTCCTCCTGGATCCATGACTCCTTTGTCGTCTACTGGTGTCCCCACACAAGTAGCAAACAGTGATCGGGCAAAAGACAAACTTGAAAGCTTACCTTCTTCTCCCTTAGAAGCTTCCCTCTCTAAACCACAACTTTTCTTTTTCTGCCCTCCAGGTACAGGATATAAGAGTCTCATTATATGCTACCACAAAGACCTTCTGACTTTTAAACCTCATCTTAAATTGTTCTTAGACAATCAATAACCCAGTTTTACAAAATAAAACAATGCTTCTTCCAGAACATTAATTAACACTATTAAAAGGCATTGGAGTCAATCAGTTTAAACATAACTACCTGGGAATTATGTGTCTGCCAAAATTACACATAGGTTAAACCTGAAATTTATGATTTTTTTCCTGCTCATCTGGATAGCTTAAAATGTGATTTATATTTTATGGTTGAGGTCCTGAGCAAAGTACCTTCTCTGTCCTGCCTTGTTCGAGATAGTAAGCAGCCTCCAAAGGAGGAAAGTACAAATTGATTTTCAGAGCCTGAGAGAGAATGTGTTGGAAAGAGCAACCATGGTTTGAAATTAGAATGATGTGGTTTTTTTCACCTGACCAGAGAAACTTGTAATGTACCTGTTTCTTCTCAGAGTTACAGACTGTTTAATTATTGAAGCTCTATGCCAAATGCTAGCTTTTGATAAACTCCAACTCAGACTTTTCATTGTTTGAAAGCACAGTAAACACCTTTCCTAGAAGTGTCTCTGCCTGTCTGTCTCTTCCCTCTGTCTCTATCTCTCTCTCACAGACATAGACTTAAGTTAGGTATAACCTAACAGACAGTAAATGAAAAACTAGACCTTCATAAATTTTCTCTTTTCTTGAGTATAGTTAGCACACAATGTTAGGTTAGTTTCAGGTGTGCAACATAGTGATTCAACTTCTCTGTGATGTTTCTTTCATCACAAAGGTAACTAGCATTTGTTACCATACAGTGCTATTAAAATAACATTTAGTATGTTCCCTATGCTGTAAGTTTTATTCTTATGACTTATTCATTCCATAACTGGAAGCCTGTAACTCCTACGCTTCCTTACCCATTTTGCCAATTCCCTCACTCCCCTCCTCTCTGGATACCATCAGTTTTCTATATTAATAGGCCTGATTCTGTTGGTTGTTAATTCTTCTCCTCCTCCTCCTTTTCCACAGATGAGTAAAATCATATGGTCTTTGGCTTACATTGACTTCACTTAGCATAATACATTCCAGGTCCATCCATGTTGTTGTAAAGGGAAAGATCTCATTTTTATTGCTGCATTATATCCCATTGTATATCATGTATGTATATGTGTACATATACTCACTACATCCTCCTTATCCATTCATCTACTGATGGACACTTAGTTTGCTTCCATATCTTGGCTACTGTACTCGGCAATAAATAAAGGGGTGCTATAGCTTTTCAAGTTAGGGGTTTTGTTTTCTTTGAGTAAATACTCAGTAATGGAATTATTTGATCATATGGCACTTGTATTCTTACTTTTTTTGAGAGATTGCCATAGCATTTTCCTTAGTGATTACACCAATTACATTCACACCATCAGTGCAGGAGGGTTGCCTTTTCCCCATGTCCCTGACAGTACTTGTTACTTCTTGTCTTTTTAATTTTAGCCATTCTAACAGTTGTGAGGCAATATCTCATGGTAGTATTGATTGGCATTTTCCTGATGATTAGTGATGTTAAGCATCATTTCACATGTCAGTATACTTTACATGGTTTTTACTTGTGATTTTTATGAACTAAAACTAAGTTTTTGTACATTTTGTTTCCAAAGCCATCCTATGTAGAACTGTCAGGTTTTTGACATTCACCTCTAAAAAACTAATGGATCAATGATTATCTAAAGAACCCTTCACACTGAAAATCAAAAGCCTCCAATTCATGATGGTCTCCACACCTTGCCTTCTTGTGATGTCCCTTTCTTTATCATCCCCATCAGCCCTCCCCTCTTACTTTGAACTGTGGGACCTGAACCAGTAACCAGTAACATTCTATATACTGGTTTCCGCAGCTCTAAAAAAGATAGTCCAGTGTATCTTCACATACTACCTTAAACATAATGAGACAATCTGTTTTCTTTGGGATTAATTCTTCTATCCCTGTCACTTCTTTTCTGGGAAGACCACCAACAGGTGTTCTCAGTTTTAGTACCCTTTACCCCTGAGACCAATTTGTCTTCACACAGGAGATTTTATAAAGGTGGTGGGTAGGGACCTCCAGTGTGTAGATCCAACAAACAGGAACTGACCAACAAGTGAATTCAGATATCTAAAAAAAAAAAAAAAAATCTAAGTATATTAACTATCATATTTCTCAAAAAGTCACCCCCAGCTATCAGGTTGACTTTGACTTTGCAGAATGATTAAACTTTGAGATTCATCAGCTTTACCCCAGATATACTGAATCAGAACCAGTGGAATTTTGTTTATAAGCTCTGCTTTTTTTAGAAGCTTTGTTTAGCTTTGCCAAAATTTCTTTGTGCCTATCACTGCAGGGGTTTAAAAGAGGATATAAGTAAGAAAAAAAAGTTTCTAGCTTTAACCAAATTTTGAGTTTTGCAGGAGTAACCGGCAGCCCTCGCCTCCTCCCACCCTAGAGCTACCTTGGGGGAGGATGAATGGAACCAGCTCTTGCTCTCTCTCAGGTTGCAATTGGACTACACAGGCCAGTGTTCCATAAACCACTTCAAGTAAGCTCAAGCTTGTGTGCTCTTAAAGGAGTCTCAGACTGCAATCCTCAGATCCACAGGAATCCAAAAACTCACAAATACAAAGTCATACTCACAGCCCCCAGGGGATCACCAGCTCCGCAGAACCAGGTATAAAATGAAACCTTGCTCATGGTGGATAATGTAATCTTTTTATTAGTTCTAAGCCAATAGAAAAACTGAAGTGCCTTATTAAAAATTGCCATTTTTATATGCACTCTAACACCTGTGAGGTGTGTTTCATTTTTGCTGCAGGAGTTCAAACTGCATTATTGGTTTTTACTTTTCCACTTATAAAGACATGCAACAAAAGAGCCCACAAATGTGTCCTAACCCCCTTTAAGCCATGTATATAATTCTTTCGCAAGGAAAAAAAGGAAGAGAAAAAATTTCATTTCTTGATAATAGTAGTCTCAAACAGAGCAGGCAAGGAACTAGAGGGTTGCTAAATAACTCCCTCAGTCACTTTGACATTCACACTATATGTGTCTTTGAAGATATTTTTCATACCCATATCACCACTTGTGTCAAAGTGGACAAGTCACAAATTTGCCATAGCATTTTCCTGGAAAAACAAATTCTGTGAATGGACTATCTTGTTCCTGGATTTATGAAAGAAAATTCTAAACGTATTAGCCAATTTTCTTTTATTTTTGCAAGAAAGTCAAAGATCTAAACAATATTTTTGCATTTGCTTCTTCCTGGGTGTTTGCCTTTACACCTGCATTTTGCTCTATACCTATATATGTGTCTGCCTCTCAAGTTCTCTGCCAGTTAGGGAATAATCCTTGTTTTCCCTCTCTCATAGATGCTTACTGGAAAATTTCAGAGCCTCTTGCCTTATTCCACCTCAATTTTTGTTTTTCCCCAAAGAGGTATTAAATATTTGTGTATAAATGATTTTTTTAAATTTTAGATAATATTCCATATCAAACTTAGTCTCTCTTTCTACAGCCATATTTTAGCCATCACCAGTAGTTTTTACTGAAGCCTTGCACACCTATGATAAACATTTCATAATTAAAAACATTTTTGTATCACTGCTTCCCACTTTAAATCTCACCCATAGATGCTACACTATTAATCATTTCTGACTCTAGGACTTGGGGTGGTTAATTCAAAATTCTTTAGAGCATGTCCTATGTCTGTATTTTGGTTTATCCATTTATGAACTGCCTTTATTTTTCATATTTTTCTGATTCCTCCTCCTTGTTATCTCTCTCTTTCTCTCTCCTTTTTTAAAATGTTGAGTTTAAAGAGAGAAACCCAGAAGAAAGGAGGATCTGTCCAACTCCTTTTCCAGTGCCCTGGTTACCAGAGAAGGATGTCTACTCAGGGATAACACTGCCCCAAGACCAAAGGTCATAAAACCGTCTTGGGGGAGGGGGAGCTAATGAAAATGTAGGGTTCCATGTGTCACTGCTTTTATTCATTCACTGCATTGTAAGATAAGGCATGGAAATTATCCAGAATCCCTTGCATGAGCAGCAGTCTTAGGCAAAATTAAATGATCTTTGACATGCTATGAGAACTGCTGTGACAATAAGGTATCTTTCCTTTTCTCTATTCTCTGATATTTACAGCACCATCATATATAATCAGAACTGGATTTTTACATCTGTCAAAATAGATGAGGGTCAGCATAAATCTCATTGTTTTATTTTGCTGCACTTGAGGTTGGTTTTCTAAAGCAGTTATTTAAAAATACAACATTAACGCCTTGTGTCCTTAGGGCAATGGATGAGAACTTACTATAAACCAATGCCCAGGTTGCATCTGGAGTCAGTCTGTGGCTGATTGGAGATCTTGAGGGGAAAGAGAGATTTCTTATGAAAAGAACCATTCAAGAATCAAAGAAAAAGTCTAAGGGAAGGTAACAGAAGAATATGCGTTAATGACTATTGTGGAGAAAGCCATGAGAATACCCCACCAGCAGAAGAGATCTGATGAGAAGGAAGCTATTTTTAATTTGGATGTAAATAAAATTTTCGTGAATATAAAATTTAATCTATAAGAGTCTTGTCCAGAGTATTAGTAAAGATAATTTGACAAGATTTTAATAATGAGAAAAATAAAAGACAAGGAGGAAAACAGGAGGAAATGACAGTGGCAACTTAACAAAATAAGAGGAATTGAGGGGGATTAATTGGAGTACAATATGCCTAGTTACAAAAGCTATAATAATATGATCTTTCCTTATGACTTCTGGAGGAGTGTCAAATACTACAATCATTATATGACAGTCATGCTTTTATGTAGAAGGCATGTAATGCAAAATCATAGTAATATTTGGGGGAGTTTTAATTTTTCAAAACACGTTGTTATTTGTTTCATAATGTTGCATGAAATAGGTGGGGTAGGAAGTTTAGATAAAGATGCAGTTAACTCAGAGAAGGTAAATGACAATTACTGAGCCTGGATGTCAGCTCCCTAATGCTAAGCACTTTCAACAAAAGTTAAGATTTAAAATAACTAAAACAAACACAAAACAAAAATGCGGATTGCCTTTTAAATATAATGTTGTTTAAAAAGTAGTGCTTTGCTCTTTCTCTGGTTAGCAAATTTTGAACCCTTATTCAGATCCACTAAGTTTCTTTCCTCAAAAAGTGGCTTATAATCTAAATTATATTTTGCATACTCTCAGAATTAAAGTGAAGGGTGTGAAATTTGGATAGATACCCAACATTGATGTCTTCCCAGTATACTTATCTCTAAGTCAATATTTGGAAGTATAGTTTAGCAGGCAAATCAACAAACAGACTCTTGGGGTGCCTGGGTGGCTCAGTTGCTAAGCATCTGCCTTTGGCTGAGGTCATGATTTCAGTGTCCTGGGATTGAGCCCCACATTGGGCTCCCTGCTCAGCAGGAAGCCTGCTTCTCCTCCCACTCCCCCGGCTGTGTTCCCTCTCTTGCTGTGTCTCTCTGTCAAATAAAAATAAAATAATTAAAGAGGGAAGGAGGGAGAGAGGAAGGAAGGAAGGAAGGAAGGAAGGAAGGAAGGAAGGAAGGAAGGAAGGAAGGAAGTCAGTCCTAACTATAGAGAACATATTGATGGTTACTGGAGATGACATGTGAGGGTAAAGTAGGTGATGGGGATTAAGGAGTGCAGGTACTGTGATGAGAGCCAAGAATTGTCATGGAAGTAGTCAATCATTATATTGTACACCTGAAACCAGTATTTATGATACCCAACTGGAATTTAAATAAAAAGGGGAAAGAGAGATTTCTTATGAAAAGTGTGTTTTAAATTTTAAATCAATATTGATAAAATCTGTACCAAAATTTCTACATGGATGCTATTAGACAAATAATCTAAACTCTTTAAGCTTCTTCAAATATAATACAGTAAAATAATAAAGTCTGGTTGAAATTTGGAAATTTTGTCTGCCACCTTTACTATATTTCCAGGTGATTCTGATGTGGCCAACAATAAAGGAACCTATTCCCTGGACCTCTCGGTTTGTCATAGGAACCAGAATAGACTAATAAACTAACACAGTATTTGTTAAATAATGGATATGTGACCTAAGGGAAGCGAGATCATTTGTGTTCTTCCTTGACAGTTCTTAGAGCAAGAATGGGTACTCATCTCATAGCTATAGATGACCATCATTCTTCATCCCTGCCACATGAGTAAGTCATGTTATTGAAAGAAGAGAATGATTCACATTTAAAGGAGCAGGGTGGGAAGAGGGAGGGGGAGAGGGGAGAGACAAAGAAAAATAAAAGGAATGAATAACTGTTTTAAGTATAATAGATTAAATGTTGCTTTCTCAGTATTTTGATTTACTATTATTTGCTAATGTCCCTCACTTTACCTAAAGCTTCATGAGTTTGAGTGTTCCCATAGATACTGGAAGAGTTCTGACTAATATAAAACCTGGTAAGATTGTAGGGTTACAATGAGCATTGAATTGATTGAAACAGGTAAAGGTTTAGTACAGTTCCTGGCACACAGTAATCTTACAATAGATGAAGGTGATGATGATGATTCCTTCTCTTCATTCCTGGAGAGTTTCCTGTAGAGCACCATGTAAATAGTAGGCACTCACTCAATTCTGTATGGAAGATACAAGAGTTAAAGAAATAGGACTGAAAGAGAACTTTGAATGATACAGGTAAATAATTGGTTTCTCTTGTCAGATCTAACCACCCACTACCTTCTATCACTTTTATTTTCATTCATTCTTATCATCGTTAACCCAGATTGAAACTTCAAGTTAGGATCAGACTTGGAAAAGAAAAAAGTTCAATTTCTGTGTCTTTCTATTTGGAGGAGCAAATGCATTTGTTATCTCGTAGACACTGTGACTGCATTGCACTCATTGCAACTGGCTGTCATTTATGGGAATTTAAAGTCCTGGATCATGCTGTTCACTCCCAAGTAGTTTCTGTGGCTGTCTTGAGAAAGGGAACTCTAAAGGTAGTTCAGAATAAAGGCTACTTGGAATTAAAAAAAAAAAACAAAAACAAAAAAAGAGGAAGTGATACAGTTAAAACCTATAAGCCTTATTCAGATGATGCATACAGGAGGAAAACTGTATTAGAAGATTTAAAACAGGGCGCCTGGGTGGCTCAGTTGGTTAAGCGACTGCCTTCAGCTCAGGTCATGATCCTGGAGACCTGGGATCGAGTCCCACATCGGCTCCCTGCTCGGCAGGAAACAATTCAAGAGAAATATGATAGTTATCACAGGCTTACTATTCATGGTTATTAGCAATTATCATTTTATTTATCTGTGTCCACATTATCAGAATAATCTTGTTTACCTTTGAAACACACAAGTAACCATTTAGATTGCATATATAGGCATCTACTCGGCAATTTTTAAGGAAGGACTTTTAGCAAAACAAAAACCCTATTGAAATTGAAGAATAAATCAGCTTTAAGAATAGTGTGATAAAGGACAAATTCTTGACTCTTGTTTCTTCAGCGTAGATTTTAGCCATAGTTTGAACTTCAGGTTTCGTGGCTGCTCTGGAGAACACATAAGCAGTATCAAAATGAAGGGCTGGCCTAGGGAATCATTTTAAATGTTTCCATGTCTCTGTGAGAAAGTGTCTTGAAAAAAATTAAAATGGAACTTAGGCACCACATAGCTGCTGTAACGGGGGTGAGTGTTTTACAACCTATTTGACTTGTAAATACCTTTTATAATCATAACAGTCACTGGTATGTAGTCATCAGCATCTACCCCACATGCCTCTTGGTCGCACAGCAAGTCTGGATTCCTTCCTTCCATTAGATGTGGCCATAGGACTAAGTTCTGGTCAAGGACATGTGTGCAGCGTGATGTGCCTTCCCTCTCTCTCTGGCTTTTTGTGGGCTAATGTAAAGGATCCTGCTAAGGACCCTAAGGGAAGGAAAAGCCTGAAAGTGGGACAAAAATGTGAATACCTGTCTGGGGAATGAAAGGGCACCTCGTAATGAGAAACAGGGTCATGGGGATTCATATGTTATTAATGCATTTTTACTGTGGCAAGCTAGAATGATTTTTGGGCATGTTTATTATAGCAGTTAGGGATATTTACCCTAAATTACATAATTGTAATATGTAAACCCTTGGACCCCTTAAAATTACCTTTTTAATATTTTCTAAATAAATATTTTTAGATACATATATCTCTAAAAACAGGTAAGAAATCAAATACAAAACACAATAGTTTTTGTTACATTTAAGAACACATTTCTTCTTTTCATTTAACAAATTGTGCCTGACTTTTAGTTTATATGATAATTTCCTGATACATTTATGTAAATTATCCTGTTATTTTGTTTTTGGTTGAAGCTATCTAGGGCAGGGCTGTCTGGGTTTGAATTATAGACTAGCTCTGAGAAGCTGGGTGACATATGCAACCTCCATAAGGCTCAGAATCTCCATCTAGAATATAGGGATAATAATCTTTCTTTAATAGTGTATTACCATTATCTCATCCATGAAATGAGATCTTCTAGTACTTACCTCATCAGTTGTTCATAGAATTATTAGTTGACACATATAAAAGTTTTAGGTGTATAATATTCTGACTGCATACGATCACATCTTGGAATCTGTACTCTCTGGAAGAAGATAATCATTTTCCGGATCAGTGACAATCCCTCTAAGTCTTTGTAGAAACTTAGAGTTAGATGGGGGTTTAGAGAGCATCTCTGCTTTTCAGTCCGTCCCCCAGCTTAGCAGCCAGGATAACTGAAAAATGCACACCTGATCATCTCACTACCCTTGCATCCCCCAATACTTACCCACACCCATCCATTGCCATGTAGGCATAGGACTACATATTTCAGTAACTTTCTGCTGCTCTTACAATTAAATTCTCAACTTGGATTGTAAAGCCCTTTGTGGTCTTGTCTCTGCCAATGACTCCAGGTTCCTTTCCTCCCCATTCTAGCCTCTTTGTTTTCTACTGCCTTTGCTGTTTGCTTGCTTGCTTTGTTTTGGATCCCTGAAGTGCACCAGGCTCCTGAAGCCTCAGGGTTGTTGGTAATTTCTCTTCTCTTTGTTCCCTTATCCTTTTACCTAGTTACGCTTTTCAAATCTCAACTTAATTAGAACTTCCTCAAGAAAGACTTCTCTTACTTCTCAAACTAGGCCAGGTTCTCCTCCTACACATGTCCATACTTAGGGGTCATTCTTATTTATAGCACCAATTACAGTTTGTAACTATGAACCTATATAGCGGACTCCTGGATAAACTGTTCAGATCCACCTTTAGGACAGTGCCATTTCCTGGAATCCTGCAATTTTTATCCCTCTTTAGAAATGCTCTGGCTGGAAAGAGTTGCCTTACTAGCTGGGACAGACTGTGTCAGATCAATGAATGGCTGGTGCATGGATGGAAAATCCAGACTGCCTTACCTAACTCAGGAGGTCTCTGAAGGCAAATGTTTAAGAGCTAGACTTCCTCTACTCCGTCCTGCTTCTGCTCTTTTCTTCCTACTGGTGGTGGTCACAAGACAAGTCATTCCATTAATCTGCATCTCAGAGTCTGCTTCTAGGAGAACCCAATCTGCAATAGTCTTCTTGGATTTTTTGGATTGATGTTTATCTCCTCTGCTGCCACTCCACAAAGGCAAGGGCTACCTCTGTTTTGTTTTATTTTTCCCATCTAAGTGTCTTCTGCATCAAGCATAGGTTCTAACACATGAATGCTCAAAAATATTTCATGAATTACTGACATCTACCCTCCTTATTTGAAGAATGAGTCGAGATTTAGGAAAGTCACCTATCACAAGGGGCAGAGCCTACCTGCCAGTTTCTTCCTGCCTACCCTCCTCCACCGTCCTGCAGTTTCCTGTTTTCAGACTCAAGAACTCGTGCAGTCTTATCATTAGAACGGAGCGAAATTTTCATTCCTCACAAAAGACAGCTTTTCTTAGGTGGATAAAGTTGCTAAGTCCAAAATGATCTTTAGTGAGCATCTGAAACTCTGGAAGTATTAGTGTGAACTGCTCAGCCTCCCCTGATCTATCTCCAGATAGCCCAAGTCCTCAAATCCATCATCCTGACATTTGTAAACGGAACTCAGCTGACACCAACATCCTTCAATACCCTTTGTTCAGCATCATTGCTAAATAACATGAAACTGTTTTAATGGACTGCAGGACCACGTCAGGGACCATTTGCTCTCCACATAATTTAGGCTGCTTTTTAGACAGCAAAGAACTTTAATAAGAGGGGCATTGTTCTGCTTATGGATTTGAAAAGTGACATAGCTAATTTGTTTTTCTTACCAGTCTTCTGTTCTTCTCTGTTCTGTTACAGAAATGATAAAAACAAGTTTTCTTCTTTTGAACCGAAATCCAAAGTTCAGTGCCAAAATAAATAATCCTGTAGAAAAATGCTTTGGTTTTGTTCAGGTTGAGGGTATATGTACATGTGTTTGTACATGTGTGTGTGTTTTATTTTGTGTAAATGCATCCTGTGGTTCTTCAAAAGTTGTGAGCTTAAAAGTCCCTTGTTGAGCTTCCAATGACAGTTACCACCCCATTGCTTTTACCGCATTAAAAATAAATAGTTCCTTTTGGGGTGGCATAGAGTTGAAGAGCATGCAGTTCTTCATTTAGAACTGCATATTCTGTATTCAATTGAGCATTGGTTTTATGCTTCCTGGGAGTGAGTCCTTCAGCAACATGTTTAATGTCTTTGAGCATCACTTAGTATGTGATAGTAGATCTAGTGTAGTTATGAATTTTAAATACCTAGTAAATTCCACTGCGGGTATATACCACATTGTCTTTATCCATTCATCTATCTGTAGACACTTACGTTGCTTCTATGTCTTGGGTACTATAAATAATGTTGCAATAAATGTAAGAGTGCATATATCTTCTTGAATTAGTGTTTTTGTTTTCTTTGGGTAAATACCCAGTAGTAGAATTACTGGATCACATGGTAATTCTATTTTTAGGTTTTTTTGAGGAGCCCCCATTTTCCACAGTGGCTATATGTACACAGCCATTAAAAAAAGAATGAAATCTTGCCATTTACAACAATGTGGATGGACCTAGAGGGTACATAGTGTTACTGAAACTCTTAAATACAGAAAACAAAGTGATAGCTGCCGGAGTGGAGGTGGGAGGGGGGAATGGGTGAAAAAAAGGAATTAAGAGTAACTTACCATGATGAGCACTAAGAATATTTAGAATTGATGAATCATTATATTTTACATCTGAAAATAATAAAGCACTCTCTTAATTATATTTGAATAAAAATAGAAAAAATAAGTGATCTAAGTACAGCAAGCTCTCAATATCTAATATTTCAAGTATTAGGGCACAGTTGATATCTCAAATTGCCTTAGTTCTTCATTCACACCTTCTCTGGAGTCATAGCAATAGACTAAGAGTCCCGAAAGAGTGGGAAAGATTATGTCTTATTAGTCTTTAAATCTCTAGAATTCAGCACAATGACCCTGTTTGGTAAATAGCCTATAAATAATTGTTTAATCTGTGAATTTATTTAAAAGTTTATGATGGTTTCTGTCTTCATTAAAGACTATTAACACCTCTATTTGTTGAACTTGACAAAATGATAAAATATGCATGTCATCGATCTTGTAACTGCTATGACTAATTGATGCTCTGAGAGCTTAAAGAAAATGGATAAATATACAGCATTAAATTAAAAGTTGAGGATTACAACTGCGTTCTATTGGTTTTCTGATCACTGGTTCGTTCATTAGTGAGTACTGGATACATAGCAATTTTGTGTGGTTGAATATAAGAGCTTACATCTACTAGAAGTTAACACTTATCAAAAGAGGAAAAGGTTACAGTTGCTAATTAGAATCAGCTCGGAGGATTTTCAAAAACAGTATCCCCTCTTCATGTCATTCTCTGTTGTTATATTAAGAAACCACCCCAAGACCAACAAAACAATTCAGTTACTTTTTGGCAGCCTTGGGTAAAGATTGGCAGTTCTTCTCTTTGTTGACCTTGTACAATTGAGCTACCATGTAACAGGTTACCTGTCCATCTACATCTTTCTCTTTCTCTCTCCCTCCCTGCTCACCCTTCACATATCATCTTTTTGTTTATAATGTTTTCTAGATTGTCTTTTAGTGTTTTTCCACATGTATTTGGATTTTCATAGAGTATCTGACTTAGCAAATCTACACTTCTAATATGGCAAATACTTCAAAGTGGCCAGAGGCAGAAACTTCTAGGCTAGTAAAGACTTAGGCCCAGAATTTGCACAAAATCTTAAAGAATAAAAACTTTATCTTGGAGAGGGTTTTCCTCACATGTGGAATCAATTACAAAATGCATTTTTTTAATCTAAAGAAGACTCAAGATGAAGAAATAATTTGGAATTTGCCTACTTTGAGATTCAGTCTGTTTTCTAAAATACAACAGCATATTATATGAGAGTTTCCAGATCACTCTTGAGGAAAAAAATCCAGAGAATATCTGCATTTGGATTTTCACTGGTAAATATTCAGAGGGGAACCTGGGTGGCTCATTTGGTTAAGCATCTGCCTTCGTCTCAGGTCATGATCATAGGGTCCTGGCATCCAGCCTCTAGTCAGGCTCTCTGCTCAGTGGTGAGCCTGCTTCTCCCTCTCCCTCTTCAGCTTCCCCTGCTTGTGATCACTCACTCTATCTCTCTCTGTGTCAAATACATAAAATAAAAAAATAAAAAATAAAAAAATAAAAAGTTAGAAGAATCCCTGTGATAACAGTTGCCTGACTCCCATATTTCTGAAAACTGTAGCAAATGAAGACCTGGGTCATAGTAACAAGTCCACAAGCATGTAAACACCTTGATTCTCAACTGAGTGAACCCAAGAAACATTTCTGGATATCCAGCTGTTCACTGATCCCAGATGAGCCCAGAATCTCCAGAGATAGAATCCTGTGTCTGCATTTTTCATAATCCCCACCCCCTGCCAGTGATTCTAATGCACAGCCAGGCTTTGAAAATTCTTTCCTAGGTCTGTTCTCAAAATTCTGTAGGCATCAAAATACTCTGGAGGGCTAGGTGGAACCCAGATTACTAGGCTCCATTGTCACAGTTTCTAATTTGGTAAGTCTGATATGGAGACTGAATTTTGCCTAAAAACTTCCCAGATAATGCTGATATTACTTTTCTGGGTACCATATTTTCAAAGTTATTGCTGTAGAGCAGGGTTCAGCAACCTTTGTTTTTCCCAAAGAGTCTATATATTTAAAATCTATATGAAAACACTGCTAGGTTGTCCTGTCTGGGTTTCCAAAGTTATACTACATTGGTGTGTATGAACACAGCTTAATTATTCTCCTCCTCACCAAAACATGAGCTTTTAAGAATGTTTTTTTTTTATTTTGAATTAATATATAATACATTATTTGTTTCAGGGGCACAGGTCTATGATTCATCAGTCTTCTACAATTCTCAGCACTCACTCAGATTTCATTTTTTATAGCTGTGTAATATTCTTCTCTGTGTGTGTGTGTGTGTGTGTGTGTGTGTGTGTCTCACATCTCTTCTTTATCCATTTGTCTGTCTATGGACATCTAGTTTCTTTCCATAGTTTGGCTGTTGTGGGCATTGTTATAAACATTAGGGTGCAGGTGCCCCTTCAGATCATGGATCACTACACTTGTATCTTTGTGGTAAATACCCAGTTGTGTGACTGTTGGGTCCTAAGGTAGCTCTATTTTCAACTTTTTGAGGAACCTCCATACTGTTTTCCAGAGTGGCCTCACCAGCTTGCATTCCCACCAACAGTGTAGTGTTTCCTGCATCCTGGCCAACACCTATCATTTTCTGACTTGTTAACTTTAGTCATTCTGACTGGTGTGTGAGAAGGTATCTCACTATGGTTTTGATTTGTATTTCCCTGATGCTGAGTGATGTTGAACACTTTTTCATGTGTCTGTGGGCCATTTGGATGCCGTCTTTGCAGAAATATCTGTTCATATTTTCTGTCCATTTCTTGGATTATTTTTGCTTTGAGTGTGTTGAGTTTGAGAAGTTCTTTATAGATTTTGAGTACTAGTGCTTTATCTGATATGTCATTTGCAAATATCTTAACCCACTCTGTCAGTTGTCTTTTGGTTTTGTTGACTGTTTCCTTTGCTGTGCAAAAGCTTTTTACCTTGATGAAGTCCCAATAGTTCATTTTTGCCTTTGCTCCCCTTGACTTTGGAGATGTGTCTAGCAGAATGTTTAATATTTTTCAAATCTGATGTCTTCTAGTTATTTATAAACCACTATCTCTGGAAGTTGAACACTTTCTGGGCTCTTACCAGTCTGAGCCTGGACAAACAGGTCCAAAATATCTGTGATTAGGATACAGACAACAACAAAACTGGATAATAGTGTGTGGGGAAATCTGCTTTCTTGTCAGTGCTCAGATCACACTGGGTGGACAAATATTGGTCCTCCATGCAAAAAGAGGATATAGAGAAGGATTTCTCAACCTCAGCATTACTAATATTCTGGAACTGATAATCCTTTGTTGGGGGGCTATCTTGTGCACTGTAGGATTATCAGCCCCATCCCAGGCCTGTACCTACTAGATGCCAGTAGCAATTCTGACCAGGTTGTGACAAACAAGAATGTCCCCAGACATTGCCACGTGTCCTCCAGGGGACAAAACTGCCCCAGTTGAGATCCACAATCTTAGATCACAGTAACTGTTTTTCATTTGCCTCCGTGACTGCCATGACTTTGACCTTGTCCAGGATGAGAGCGATGAACTGACTTCTCCTGTTGAGTCCTGTGCACTCCCATCTCAGTGGAGGTTGCTGTGAAAAGAAAAGAAAGCAGAAGGCATACTGTCATTTTGAAGGAATTTACTAAAAGCAAACTAGAAGGTTTTGGATCTAATTTGAATGAAAAATAGTTTATTTGATGCATATATGGTTTTTTAAAAAATTAAATCATTTGTCAGCATTTTAAAAGTGAGAGATTTCAGATGGTGAGATTTTCAAGCTGCCTTTAAAAATTGGAAAACCCTGGTAACATTGCATTTTAAATCCTATGGTGATAGGCTAGAGCTATGGAGCTGCTCTCTCCATAGATGAGCACATGCTCATCAGATTTCTGTATCCCCCATTTTTTGCTTTCAACTTGCCTTATTTTCATTAACCATGGGTTGCACCACTTTGGATTAAGCTGTTAGATCTCTGTAGTTCTGAGTGATTTTAGGAAGGTGGAGTTAATCAAAGGAAAGAATTCATATGGACTTCAAATTTATTTAAAAAAATTTTTTTTAAAGATTTTATTTATTTGACAGAGAGGAACACAAGCAGGGCGAGCGAGAGAGGGAGAAGCAGGGAGCCAAGCAGGGAGCCCAATGTGGGACTCGATCCCGGGTGTCTGGGATCATGACCTGAGGCGAAGGCAGTCACTTAACCAACTGAGCCACCCAGGTGCCCCATGGACTCCAAATTTAAAGGTAGAATCAGAACTTGTCCCCTTTAAAAGTTTTACTTCTTTTGCATTTAGTTAATGCTGCCTAATGAAAAACAAACGCTTTGTACACCAATAAAATAAGAGTGGATAATGGAAAAAAAGAATAAAATGAGATTATAAATGCCATAAAATAGGGTTGTTACTTGCTGATTTATTTGTAAGTTTTTCTCCTTAATCTTCCCTCTAAGTATCTGCTATTGAAACGATGAAAAGATACTTGGAACAAAAGGCTGAGTGATTTCCTCCAAGACAGGGAACAGGCAATTATAAAAATTAAAATTAGTTTTCCACTTGTGATTGAAGATTGCTTCTTTGAAAGAATGCCTGAGCGTCGGCAAAATATACACTGTAAGTCACATTTTTATGCTCTCCAAGTAAATAAAAGTGTTTTATGTTCTAGAGGAGCGTATAGATGTGTTTCCTGGCATATATCTCATTATCTGATCTCTTTTCCTCATGTTGAAATAAGGACTGCTTGTTACACAGCATCTCATACATCATAGAAGGTGACATTATTTTGGAGATAGATGCTAGCTACACAGAACAGACTTAGAAGGCAAATAAACCTGAGTGTGTTCCTGATCACTTCTGAATGCTCAGAGATTGCCAGAAGCTCTCTAGTCACTTGGTATGTGTTAATTTATTATCTGAGCTTCATGTGGCCTCTTAAAGTTTTCTAAGGTAGGCTCTGTTCACTTTCAATTTTGGAGAAAAGAAATCATCTTTTTAACAGAGATTTCCATGTGGAAATAGAAGTCAATTTCTGAATTACAGCGATATCCAAAACATTCAGCAATTACGGAAATGTGCTGTAATCTATGTTGTTTTCCGTAGTGGCCATGAGTTGTAAATGATTGCTGGTCACTTGAAATGTGGCCAATATGAGCAAAGATGTGAATTTATAATTGTATTATTTTTATTTAGATTTAAATTTAAAGAATTGCCTGTGACTTGTGGCTATCCTATTAGGTAACTCAGATCTAGCCACTTTTGTCCCATTTAGTGCTAAAGGTTGGTTGTTAGAGAAGTAGGAAATGAATGACGATGATCTTTAAGGAGTTCAGAATGAGAAATGGGAGGGCTATAGTTTTAGGGTTCTCCAGAGAAATATAACCAACATGCCAACATTGTGTGTGTGTGTGTGTGTGTGTGTGTGTGTGTGTGTGTGTGAGAGAGAGAGAGAGAGAGAGAGAGAGATTGAGATTGAGATTCAAAGGAATTGGCTCAAACAATTGTGAAGGATTGAAAAGTCAAAAACCTGTAGGGAGGCTAAATGTTCTTTTTTTTTTTTTTTAAGATTTTATTTATTTGATAGAGAGAAACACAGCGAGAGAGGGAACACAAGTAGGGGGAGTGAGAGGGAGAAGCAGGCTTCCCGCCGAGCAGGAAGCCCGATGTGGGACTTGATCCCCAGTCTCCGGGATCATGACCTGAGCTGAAGGCAGTTGCTCAACCAACTGAGCCATCCAGGCGTCCCGAGGCTAAATGTTCTATGTTAAGAGACTGGAGATCCAAAAAAATAGTTGTACTTTAAATCCAAAGGCAGTCTACTGACATAAATCCTTAAATTTTGGGCAAGTTGGCCTTTGTTTTAAGGCCTTTTACTGATTGGATGTGGCCCATCCACTTTAAGGAGGGTGATCAGCTTTACTGAAAGTCTACATGTTTAAATATTAATCTCCTCCAAAAATTGCCTTCACAGAAACATCCAGAACAAGATTCGACCAAATATCTTGCATTGTGGCCCAGTCAAGTTGACATTAAATTAATTATCATAACTACCCTAATGAGAAGAAAACCCAATCATTTTTAGAGGAAAGAGAAGATGGCAAAAGCTTAGAGAAAATACAAGATGAGCAAACATGGAATAAACAATCATCTAAATTGCTTCATAGTATTTCAGAAGTTACATTAATTCTTTCATTTTGATGCATTTTTTGGGTTATAAACATAATCCATATTTATTATGAAGAATGTTATTATAGACATGACTTAGAAAAACAGATGCTTGCAGGACTGTGCTGTGTCAACATGGTTAAAGCTGAGCACTACATTTTTCTAAATCCTTTTTTCCTTGTAGCTTTGTGTTCAGTTTGGGCAAAAATGAAAGTTATGTGAGATCTGAAAAGTAATAGTAAAGCATCAGTACTATCAAAAGTTCATCATTAGACATGTAACAAGAAAATGTTGAGCTACTCTGCAAGTACAAGCTTCTAATTTTCCTCCTTCCTGTTTCCCTTCTGTCTCCCTGACTGCTCTTCCGGCTGACCAGCAGTGACCTACAGACTACTAGCCAATAGATAGCTGAATATGCAGAGGCATAAACCACAGGGAGGCATATATTCCCGTTCTCACCTCCATGAGTCTCACTGCATCCCAATCCCCTCTCCTAGATAAGCTTAGCTTCTAAGATTTCACTGCAGGTTCCAACTTATACAGAAGAAGGTGACAATTTACTTGCCACCTTATGGCAAAATCAAATACTGCGGTCAATGGGACATATGTTAGATCAATGATAGATAAAACATTTCCTTGCTTATCCCCCTTTTCAATATGACTTTGCATATCTTCCTTTAAGCCAAGTTGTAGTTTGCTTTGGCCATGAAAATTTTGCATAGGTGACATATGTAAATGTTAAATGCAGGGCCTCTCAAGATCTTATACTCTCATTTCTGAGATTGCCATGAGGAGAAGCCCTGACCAACTTCATTGAGGGTGGCAGACCACATAGAGAGAGTGACTCTTTAGATATGTGAAGATTGACTCTAAAATGGGGATCTTTCTCTCTTTCACTTTTCAATTATCAATACATTTATTTCCCTTTTTGGGAGATTAAAAGAAAATGTTCTTGTACCAGAATACCCATTTTCCAGATTTTCTGGAAATGTTAAATTATGAACAATAAACCAAGAAGAGTTTATTGGTTTCTTCTTCTTATCTCACACAGATTGGAGCTGATTCTCATGTTCAATTAGTTCTGTGGTGTTCAGAGATTCTAAAAGGGTGACTGAAAGCCAGCAGTTCACTGGAGAAGATCATGTACACATAGAGTGTCACTGACTCACATGCCTGGTGCCTGGGCAGACAGGACTTGAACTCTAGCCATTAGAGCAGTTGGGGTTCTTGGTGTATGTCTATCTCAGTTTGATCCTTGTATGTTCTTTCCAGCATGGTAGCCTCAAAGTGGTGAGTCTCATTATATGCCATCTCAGAGCTCCCCAAACAGAAACACACACACACACACACACACACACACACACACACACACACACACATATACGCATGTTCTATCACTTCTAACTTGTCTTGGAAGTGGTATAGCTTAATATCTGTTGTATTTGTTCACAATCAAAAGAGGGAATATGGACCGTAGCTCTCAAGCAGAAGTGTCAGTATCATCATGAGAAGGCTATACAGATAGGGACGCATGAATAAATACAGCGCCCTCTAACAGCATCTCAGATAGTTATTCATTCAAATTCAGATGGAATACATTTATAGTTGAATTGACTTATTCCATTTTTGCATAGTCCTTAGAGAAACTATCTTATGAGAGACTTTGAAATTAATCTTCCTCTTATAATTAGCCTTAGGCTTGTCTTCTCTTATTCATAGGTTGGTTCTGTTTGTGGTGAATAAGGAAGGATTTTGGATTTTGATCTTTCTCAAATATTCTACTTGGAAAGCTTAAGATATTAGTATAAAATTATTTTTTTTTCAGGGTGCCTGGGTGATTCAGTTGGTTAAGAAACTGCCTTTGGCTCAGGTCATGGTCCTGGAGTCCCAGGATTGAGTCCTACATTGGGCTCCCTGCTCAGTAGGAGGTCTGTTTCTCCCTCTGACCGTCTCCCTCTGGCGCTCTCTTTCTCTCTCAAATAAATAAAATATTTGAAATAAACAAACAAATACATAAAATTAGTTTTTCTATCCTAAATATTTTTACTAAATGCTCCTTGAATTTCCAGTGCATCACATACTAAGATAATACCTACGGTCTCACTATGTGGGTCATCTTCATTTGTCAGTATTCTTAAAATTTTCTAAATTATGCCAGCACTTATTTATCTTAAGATGTCTTCTGTTATCGTGTAAGTAGTAGTATATGTTACCCGATGATGGGATAGAGATTCTTCTAGGGTGTTACTAAGCAGCAAATTGCTGATGGACTTCCTGTTTCTTCATGCTTAACTGGTGAGGTTATTTATGTAATTATTGGCTAACTCCTAAAAACATTGTCTTATGAATAATGTTGATCTAAATAGGTACTTATTGTACCAAGAGAAAAGGTCAAGATTAGATAATATGAATAAATTACATTGAATAGTAAAACTAAATGTTATTGCATAACAACATATGGTAAAAAGAGGCTATAAAATCGTTGAATTACTGAAAACACAAGACTGAGGTGAACCAAGACTTGTGTTAACTCCAGCAAAGTATATCTGAAGCCTTGATCTGTATCAGCATGATGGAATATGTTCCCCAAATCTGTAATTTCCAGAGCTTTCCTACCCTGATGATAATTAGAAAAAATGCGGTTTCAAATATTACCTAGCTATACCTTGAGGGATGATACGGGGCAATGGTTGGTAGGGATTAAGCAACAGAAGAATGAGATCACCAGGAAACAACTGTCTTGAGAATTCTGTCAGTTATGGTACTTGCTGGGTAGGGTAGACCTCTTCTACTTCCAAAGGACTTCAGTTGGGCTTGTTGTAAGCAATATCCTAAAGGTTTTGGACATCAATTTTACATTTGAAAATTTTGCTTTATGTCTTTGCTACATAGAGGGAAATCAGAAAGAGACCATCTTTTGAAGTAGTCAATATCTATAGCCAAAGGATTTGACCAAAATGGAAAACTCCTTTTTGAGCCAAAGTTAAAAAACAGTGGGTTTAGAATTTTTAATTGAGATGAAGTAGCTGAGTTTGTCAGTTCTATGGCAGGGTGGCTATATTAGGACAACAAAAATTTTGCTACCTAACCTCTACTAATGACAATGGAATTGGAGAAAATACTGGTTATTTTCTGATTATGTTTACAAGTAGACATTGTAGAAATTTGGAAAATGGAGAAAAGAGTAAAACAAAAGAGAGATATTTAAATGTACATCTTTTCTACCTGAGAATGTTTACTTGATTTGGATATATAGGGTCATAATCCAATCCAATAGGAGCCATAATGCCTCTACGATCTTTTAAAATCTCTTCCTCACTATCAAATATTAACTAGTGTTGTTAAATATTTTTGTAATCTTAATGTTTAATAAGGCGTATTATTTGATCATCTACATTTTATTTAATTGGTGGCCTGTTATAGGAATTTAGACTATTTTCATTTTTCATTATGATAACGGTTCATAAACATTTATGTGTATTTATGAATATTTCTTTAAGACAATTTTTATAGTTGGAAATACTAGCCAAATGCATGGATGTGGTTAGTCATTTGAAATGTATTGACAAGTACATATTCTCTTGCTCAGTGACCAAGACCCCGGTATGTATTATTCAAAATAATGCAATTTTGAAATTTTAATGGGCTAGAAGTGGTATTTGGCACTGGTTTTCTTTGATTACCACATGCATGCACATTTAATTTCTATAACTCTTTAATTACTGTTTACATGCTTTCCATTTCCATTTCATCATTTTCTAAATTACTTATCTATTCCTCTTTGAACTGCAACACAGTTTGTCTTCAACTGGGCACCTACATTCTCTTTATTCAGCAGTTTTTCCTTGTGACTAAAGCCCTAGATCAAGAAAACTGAAGTCTGGCTTCAGCCAAAGCTTTGACACTGACTGGATATATATAATTTAGGGTTAGGTCTTTTCATTTCTGTGCCTGGTCTCCCCACTTAAATAATGGATATAAGACTTCATTCATTATCTTTCATTGAAATGCTATTATATTAAATGAAATTGTGACCCAGCTCCTCTGATGCCTCTTAGGTGACTATGGAAGGTGAATTTACACTTACACACCTCCACTGTATTATGTATTCATCACTTTCAAGTTATTACTGTTTAGTCCTCTTATATTTATAGAGTTTGAAGTTTGAAGCTGGTGAAGGCTTTAGAGATCATTCTCAATTTTCCCGTCTTACCAGTTTAAAAACTGATCTGGAGATGTGGTGAATGAATGAAATTAATCCTGGAATTAGACTGTAGGTAAGCTGATGTTTCTACTCTGACTCTATTCACCTTATAAAATAATCATTACTTTTTGGCTCAAGGAAATTATACAATTTTTAAAAAGTTTTACAAATATCCAACTAGTGTAGTTTCTAATATCAGAATAATGAAGATGACCCACATTTCCTTATTAGGAAATTTACAAATAAATTAGAAAATATTAATACAAGAGATTGTGTTCCATTCATTTAAAATGATAGTATAAAATCTATACATGTCTATGATGATGATTATTAAGAAAAAAACAATAATAGCACTGATCACAAAACAATATGTATGGCATTTTGTTTAAAATTATGTGCATGCATCTAAAAAGGGATTAGATACAGAGAACTTATCTGCAATAATGTTACAAGTATTAAAATTATAAAATATAATTATATAAAAGTAAAAAAATAAAAATGTTAATGTGTAAGAGTATGTAATTATTTGGCAAGATCATGAAAAATTTTTGAGTTTTTCAATTATTTATAACCATCATTTATCATTTATACAAAAATAAAATGACATTATTTAAGACAGCAATTCTGATCCTGTGTGTTGTCTTCAACTGTTCAAACTGGTTTTTATTAAATTCTCCAGCTGGCCTTTTCATTTCTCACCCCATATGTAGTTTCTGACGATCCTGGTCAAAAGACATTTTTTTTTCCATTCATTTGTTTTATATCTTTCTAGGTAAATGGAACCCTGGAGTTTCTTATATTTTATTGCAGTTAGTAAACATAAGTTCTGGGAATAATTTCTTAAAGTTGAAGCACACTGCTATATAGACAGTAACGCTATTCAATAATCACCTTTCCCGAAAGAGATCTTTTATCTTCATACCCTTGACTGAGGATCTTCTCTGATTTTATGGCACTGTTACTTGTTTAAATGTATGCCCAACTTGGGAGTAATCATACTTCCCAAGAAACAATGGTAATTGTCAGGTTATTCAGCAAGTGAAATGAGGTCTTAGAATGTTAATTTTAAACATATTTCCTTGGTGCATTTTTATAAATGTCAACTTTGAGAGAACATTTTATTTCTCAAAGTTAAAATGAAGGAGTGCAGTATTTAAATATATGCTTTAAATTAGTCTTAAGAATGACAATTTATGAGAATGGACTAAGTTTTCATTAATAGATGCTGTATGGATAAGACCTTGGATTTGAAAAATGGTTTGTTTTTGTTCCTAGCCTTGTCTTAGTAAATTTCTTTATATATGTGTATATATAATTTCAATATTCAGCACTGATATGCAAGTGAGAAAAACAGTAAATATGTGTCAGTCCTTGAACTACATTATTTATCTTCATTTTTTCCCATTTGACTTCCACAATAATCATATAAGCTTAAAACTACAATTACCTTATTTTGCAAATGAATTCATTAAAAGTTAGAGTTTAGCAACCCTACCTAGATTAAAAAGATAGCAAGTGTTGAGTGTTACACTCTGATTCACATTACCTGACTATGGCATCCGATTTAATCTCTGGGCTATCATCTAATATTTCCTTTTTATTATTATTTATTTTTTATTATTCAGATGTAGTATTCAATAATTTATCAGTTGCTTATAACACCCATGTTATATCTCATCATGTGCCCTCCTCAACGCTCCTCCTCCCAACCTTCTCCTCTCTGGCAACTCTGTGTTTCTATGGTTAAGAGTCTCTCATGGTCTTTCTCCCTCTCTGATATTTCCAAATAAGTTTTAGAACCCATTAAGTTTTTGTTTGTTTTTGCTTTTTATTTATTTATTTTTTAATTTTTAGGGGTTCTAATATTTGCCTGCCCTTGAATTGCTTTGATAATGAATTAGACTGTGTGATCTCTGTGTTATATTTTGACACTCACCTAAAACACATTCTGATCAACTTTTAGATAAGAATTTATCTACCAATCATGGAAAATTGGTTTTTACATTTCCTTCTCTTTTAGCAGTGGAAATCACTGGCCCATCACTCTCACTGAATGCCATTTTATTCTAACACAGTATCCGTTGCCTCATAAAGATCTGCTTATATTTTAAGGGTTCTCTCTTACTGGAATGGAAATTTTTATCCTTCTGTGGATATTTTATGTAGCAACTAGCATTTGGAAAAGTAATTTTTGGAACAGGGGAACTCTCCTGTGCTTTTGAAATGCCTTCAAGTGGTAAAATATTGATTTCACTTAAGTGTAAGAACAACATTTTTAAGATCAAGGTAGAAAACTATCATGGAGACTTTCAGTTACAGTTCTCTTCCTATGGAAAGTAAGTCCTATCTTCTCTTGAGAATAAAAAAATTAGTGTCTCCCAAGGATCCTCCAAGTGGGACAAGTTGTATTATGACTGTCTAGGCTTTTCTTTTATATTAAGTTCTTGCTTGAAAACTCTCTTCTTCAGAATAGATTTGAAAGGGAGATTTATTTTAGATATGTATTCAATATATGTAACATATCCATTGACATGTGTATATATGTATACAGTATGAATGTATGTATTTAGCATTATTGTTCATGCATTGTAAGATGTTAAATGAATTGTACCCAGCTTTGCTATTTCATTCTCTTTCTTATTAAAAAGGACAGCTGGCACTGTTAATTCTAACACAGTATGAGAGGCACCATCTTAATTGAGAATTCCAGAGATACCAGGGGCATTCTATTATTTGTCACATGAGCTGCTTTTTTTTTTTTTTTTTTTTTTGGTCATGAGCTGCTTTTTGAGACTACAGTCTGGGAGATCCATTTAGGTTGGTCTCTCAGCTAAATTGAAAATAAAAAACAAACTTCGTTTGGAAAGGAGGAAATTAACTTGATCTAATGATGAAAATGCATGACGTGATCACGGAGTTATTATTAACTGTGTTCTATGACCAATTCCATTTCATAAATTACTTTGTATCTATGTAGGAATATGAGAATTCTCTAAAGGCAGGGAGAGAAAAATTTAGGCTCTGGATGGTGGTTCATGAAATTAAAGATTTACAGTGGTAAGGGATATCTTTATAAAGATCTTATTATTCAAACATTTTTATTCCATAAATGAGAAAAGGAAGTCTACTGAAAATCTCATTGGATGTTTCTGGTTTTTTAACATAATTATTTTGTCTTAAAATAACAGAAAACCCTCAGAATTATTTAAAGACCAAAGGTAGGGCAGGGTTCAAGTTTTAGTTAATCAAGAAGCCAGCTCTTTTTTTTTTTTTTTTTTCTGACAGATTTTTTTTCCCCCAAGGTATATTCTTCTGTGCTGGATTCAGTCTCAGGATGCTTTCCTCATGGTTGGGATGTGATTTGGTTTTCTTAGGCCTCCATTACAGAGCTCTTAAACTGATGTTGTGGCAATTTACATGAGATCAGAATCATTTTCCTATACTAACTACTGGAAATCTGAGAGAGGTGAGAAAAGTGGAAGAATAGAGACCAGGTTGGCAAGAAACGTACTGTCCATTACACTAGGGGGAAAAATTCTTTCCTTCTGCATCTTCTATATTAGCTTCCTTCCTTGCATTATTATAATAAAATACAAATATCATAAAAATGACCATTTTGTCCACTTTTAAATGTATAATTCAGTGGCAGTAAGTACATTCACAGTGCTATGTAACCATCACCACTCCATTTCCAGAACTTTTCCTCATCTTAAACAGAACTCCCTAGCAATTAAGCAATGATTTCCCACCCCCTCTCTCTAACCGCCATTAACATCTATTCTGCTTTCTATGTCTATAAATGTGTCTATTCCAGGGTATATTATGTAAGTGAGATCTTACATGTTCTTTTATATCTGACTTGTTTCATTTAGCATAATATTTTTAAGGTTTGTCCATGTTGTAGCATGCATTCAGATGTCATTTTTTAAAGCTGAATAATATTCCATTGTATGCATATACACTATTTTGTTTATCTCTTCATCTTTTTAATGAACACTTGGGTTGTTTCCACCTTTGGACAATTATGAATAATTCTTCTGAGAGCACTGGTCTACAAGTATATTACAAGTCCCCAGAAGGGACTCAGTTCTTTTGTGCATATACCTAGAAGTAGAATTGCTAAATCATATGTAATTCTATGTTTAATTTTTGAGGAATCACAAAGTGATTTCCACAGTGACTATACCATTTTACATTCCTACCAATGTCACATATAATTTCTGGCTTCTAAGTTACTCCATATACTTGCCAACACTTGATGTTTTCTTTTCTCTCTCTCTCTCTCTATTTTTAAATAAACATCCTAATAGGTATGAAGTAATATTTGATTATGGTTTTAAGTTGCAGTTATTTCTTGGATATTGATGTTGAGAATCTTTTCATTGATCTATTGGCCATCCCTCTTTTTTTTCTTTTTCAAGGTTTTGTTTAACATATACGGCAAAATTGGTTTCAGGTGTAGGATGTAGTGATTCATCACTTACATGTAACATCCAGTGCTCATCACAAGTGTCCTTCTTAGTACCCATCACCATTTAGCCCATCCTTCAACCACCTCCCTCCATCAACCCAATTTTTTTTTCCAAGAGAGGAAAGCCATAAGAGACCCTTTTTTCCCTTTCCCTTATGTTCATCTGTTTTGTTTCTTAAATTCCACAGAGTGAAATTATGGTATTTATCTTTCTCTGACTGATTTTGCTTAGTATAATACACTCTGGCTCCATCCATGTCATTGCAAATGGCAAGGTTTCATTCTTTCTGATGGCTAAGAATGGCCAATGGTCACCAATGGACCAAGGTCACTTGGGTTGTTTCATAGTGTGGCTATTGTTGATAATGCTTCTATAAACGTCAGGGTGCATGTGCCCTTTGGAATCTGTATTTTTATATCCTTTGAGTAAATACCTAGTAGTACAATTGCTGGGTCATAGGGTAACTCTATTTTTAACTTTTTAACTTTTGTTTTCCATAGTGGCTGCACCAGGTTACATTCCCACCAATAGTGTAAGAGTGTTCCTTTCTCTGCGTCCTCACCAACATGTTGTTTCTTGTGTTGAACACTCTTTTTTATTTTTCTTTCTCTCACCTTCCTCCTCCCTTTTCAGTTATCTTCCCTTTACTTTCCTCTTAACACCCTTCTGTCCCTTCCCTACTACACTCTTCCTCCCTCTCTTTTCTTTTTTTATTTCCTTCCTTTCTGTCATCTTTGAACGGCATGACAAAATCTGGATTGACTCTGTATACCCAGAGCTTTGTCCTTTCTCCACTGAACAAAACCCTAATTAACCCAGAGTTGCATGTCTATAGATCATAAGCAGCATTCAGAATCCTATGTTTGGCTTTGATCTTAAACTCTTAAAGATAAGTTATACAAACTTGAAGAGAAACCTCTGAGAGTGGCGCCTGGGTGGCTCAGTTGGTTAAGTGACTGCCTTCAGCTCAGGTCCATCATCTTGGAGTCCCTGGATCTAGTCCCACATCAGGCTCCCTGCTCAGCGGGGAGCCTTCTTCTCCCTCTAACCCTCCCTTCCTCATGCTCTCTCTCTCTCTCATTCTCTCTCACATAAATAAATAAAATCTTAAAAAGAGAAACTTCTGAGATTTATTTACACACATTTAATAAATGACTACTATGTTTCAAATATTGTTTTAGGTGCTGGGATACATCCTTGAACAAACAGATAATCCCTCCCTTCTTGGAGCTTACTATATGATAAAGTAAGGAAATAGAGATTTGGGTGGATTGTTTGAGTAGTTAATAAATACATCACTTCTCTCTGGACCTATTTTGTCAACTTCAGAATTAGAACATCTTGCTATAAGCTATTATCCAGCTCCAGTACTGTATAATCCTGAGGATTATCTTTTAAAATGTCTTTTTTTCCCCATCCCGTTCAGTGCACAATTCCAAGCCATTCTCTCTTTAGGGAACTTTTAGCTCTCTTAATTTTATGGCTATCACTAGGTGTCATTTTACACTGTTTTATCTGTCCCAGACTGTTCGTGGCCATGAGTGAAAGCAAAAAGAGCAGATCTGAGAGGTGACTGAGCTTTGCTGTGAATGTCTTGGCTTTGTGGCAGCAATGTTCTCCCAGCTCCGCTCTACCCACTCTTCCCTACCCCTGCCAGACGGCTGATGGCCTGTGGCCAGCCACTGCACTTGTGGGCTCCCCGCCATTCTCACAGATGGACCCAGATGATGGGGTCAAGGCATCCTGCATCAGAATCAAATGAAGTCATTAGAAATTATTGCCAACAGCTGTTCACGGGTTTCCATAAAATGAATTGGTCCACCCATCTGGGCCTCAGGAGAGGTCATGGGTCAATATAGTTGAGTTCTTAAGCCACATTGCTATAAGTTAGGCTTTTCAAATATGGATTTTCCCCCAAATGAAAAGAACATAGGAGATACTATAATTGAGGACAAGAGGATTCTGGGTGTGTATTTGCTACAGGATATCTCTGCTGGAATGGTCGTTATTAGATGCCTCTCAATTTTCCATCATTCATTTTCAAGAAATAACTATTCAGGGGCACCTGGGTGGCTCAGTGGGTTAAAGCCTCTGCCTTCGGCTCAGGTCATGATCTCAGGGTCCTGGGATCGAGGCCCGCATTGGGCTTTCTGCTCAGTGGGGAGCCTGCTTCCCCCCTCTTGCTCTGCCTGCCTCTCTGCTTATCTGTGATCTCTCTTTGTCAAATAAATAAAATCTTTTTTAAAAAAGAAATAACTATTCATTCAGATATATACATTGACATTTTAATATACATATTGGGGTACACAAATTATCCATAGAATGTATCCCCTTGTCCTTAATGAGTATACATAACTTATAGATACATAGGACTTGATTTTTTTCTCCATTTTAGATAAAAAATTGGGTATGTTATGCATCGATGAGAAATTTAGATTTTCAGAAATGCACATACAAGTAATAGTAGAGGCACATAAATGAAGACTGATAATGTATGAAATATATAAAGATGTCTAGTTTCAGAGGTAAATAGCATACATCTCGTATTCATGGGTGGTGAGTTGGTAGAAGAGGGAAAGGTACTTCTGTCTTGAGGATTTCTGGGACTTTGTACAACCTGGCAGTTCAGAAAGTGTTATAAGTAAAGAAAATAATCTTATTATTCTCATTAAGTAGGGAAGAGATGGTTTGAGCATGCAAAAACATGATTATATTCCTATTAAATAGAACCCAATAGTATCCTATTATATAGATTGACAATAGCTTGTTTATCTTTTCACCCTTTTGTTGGACCTTTGGATGATTTATAGATTTTGGATGTCACAAATAAAGCTTTGATGAACATTCAGGTAAAAAAAAAATAATAATAATAAATAAATAGAACCCAAAACACAGCATTTACTTTTCTTGTATTTAGAGCAAAACAAGCCTTCCTTTTGAGGAAGCTAGTGCATCACTGAGTTGCAAATGAGAGTGGCAAGATAAGTCTTTGGATTGCTGAATAAAATCTAAGAATTTTGCGTGTCTTCTGGGGAAAAGGAAGCTACTCCTAACTAGATAAATTTTCTTAAGAATAGTCCTCAGTAGGGGCGCCTGGGTGGCTCAGTTGGTTAAGCGACTGCCTTTGGCTCAGGTCATGATCCCTGGAGACCCAGGATCAAGTCCCACATCGGGCTCCCTGCTGGGCGGGAAGCCTGCTTCTCCCTCTCTCAGTCCCTCTGCTTGTGTTCCCTCTCTAACTGTGTTTCTCTCTGTCAAATAAATAAAATCTTAAAAAAAAAAAAGAGCAGTCCTCAGTATACACTGACCGTCCAGATGTCCTGTCCAGTTCACTTTCCAAAACTTCCCAGTTAAACAGTATATTTTGTGATCACTGTATATGTAACCAACAGATCTTCTCGGCATTCTCCCTACAAATTCAAATTCTAAGACAAATACGGTACTGCACTTCTCAGGCAGACATTTGGCCAACATGGGAGGAAATTTTATAACAGAAACTGCCCATGTGTCTGTTCCTTGTAGTTAAATTTTCCTGACAACACAGATATTTCCATATATATTCTAAAGACATCTAATGTGGTATTTGCCTTACTGCTTTAGCAAAAGGGGAAGGTGGAGGGGGATTAGGCAGAAGATAAAATAACAATAAAACTCAATTGCTTGTTTAAATGGATTCCCATTTCTGGCACAGAAGGATGTGATATGTATTTAATAAGCCATGGCTAAACATTACATGGTCATGAACAGCAAATAGCAGAAAACATCAGAATAGAACATTCTTGTCCAGGTTGCTAAGTATGGCTGCTGCTGGGAGGGCTCATATAGTAGTTATAACAAGAACTAGAAAGGTTTTTTTTTTTTTTTAAAGAGACTAGCATAATAAAATAAGGTATTTCAAAATACCACAGATCTGAATTTGAATCCTGTTTTTAAATAACTGTAATCTTAGGTCTCATGCTTATGAATTAAAACCTCAGTTTCTTAATTCCTATAAAGTGGGTAATAATTATTTTGTGGAGTTTTATGAAGACTGAGATTGTATAGATATATGCATATATAATGCATATATCTATATAATGTATACATATGCATTACATATAGTATATATATATAAAATATTCTGTAGTATGTATATATACATATATATATGCACATATATGATTTTGGACATATTTTACATGCATGTGTTTGTGTCAGTAGTTCCTGGTATATAGTAAGAGCTAAGTAAACTTTATAATTAGTATCACTCTTCCAACTGGAACTTGAAATTCTGCATCACCTCTTTTTCTTCCTCTTTATTTTTCCTCTTTGTTTTGACTTTAGCCAAATTCTGGCTGTGTATGAAGGTCTTAATTATTTCTTTGCTGTGTAGCTTCAAAGCATTTATACAGCTCTTTGAAAAAGTGTTCTTATATCATATACAGGGCAGACTCTGCTTTTTTTATCTCTTTGATGTCTCCATTCTTCACAGTTGGGGTAATTTATCTGTGCAATGTTTTCAAGTTTTACTCTTATGTGTGGATTTGTTTGCCAAAACAATTATTCAATGTTGTCCTTCAGCACAGAAGCAGGAGAAATGCAATGTTTCCACATGTCAAGGCTCTTCGCTCTGTCTATGCACTTGCTTCTCATCCTGAAGCACACTTTAGGCCTTCTTTACCCTTCTTTGCTTGGATTTCATGCCAGCCTATACCAGTGATTGCTGGTGTAACCACAGCAACCCCAAGCACAGTTTGGTTTTTGAAAGGTTTTGTTTCTTGATTTTGGATCATTGTGCTGATTGAGAAACCAGAAGTATCCTATTGCTTGGAAAAGATAACAAAGGGAAAATGGAGAAATAAGAACTCTTTGAGCATCTTAAAAATTACATAAACACAAACTAAAAAGTAGAGACTAATTATGTTTTATATTATCTGCATTGGAATTCAGGAAGTACAGGTCTTTCTGGAATATGAGGGAAACAGGAAAAGCAACTCACCTAATTATGTGTGGAGCACTGATCCCATATACAATTTGGGTTACCTCTTCCACCTATGGTCACAGAAATATTTGAGTTAACATTCCTTTGGCTGCTTCCTAACCCTGTAGTTTGGGGCAATTCGCTTAGCCCTGAAGCCTTCCCCCCTCCCATATAAAATGTGGATAACAACTCTTATCTCAGCAGATAACTGCATCTCATGATAACTGCAAAAAGGTAAACTCCCAAATGTTTGGGGAAGGGCCCAATAATTACCAAAAGTAACGTAACTTTTTTTTCTGCTGATCTTTACCTTACAATCTAGTGAAGATATGGAGTAAACAATGCACAATAAATAAAGTTGAAATGTGTGTTTTAAAAGATCTTAAGTGTTCCTTAAACAATGACATTAGTAACAACAAAAATGATAGATCAGGATAAGAGGGATGCATGATTGGACAGTTACTGCCCTTTTGGATGAAGTGAAAGGTAGGACTCATTAAAGATGATATTTGAGGAAGACTTTAAATAGATGAAGAAGTAAACTTTGAGGGTATCTGCAGAAAAAAGTCAAGGCAGAGCTAATAGCCTAAAATATTGAGGAGGCCAGTGTGGTTGCTCTGAATGAACAAGGGGTAGAGCATGTGGAGCTGAATCTACAGAGATTGCAGTGGACCGGGTCACATAAGTGCATTTGTATTACACTGGGAGAAATCAACAGACCTTGGAGGGTTTTGAGCAGAGATGTTGAATCTGTTGTTTCTCCCATTTCTCTTCTATTCAGAATCTAGACCCTTCTCACTTAACTGTTAGAAGGGAGTATGGTGTGGGCTCTTAACTCTTGAAAAGAGAAAAGGATTCTTCCTACCCTACCAGTTGGAAATTTTAATATGTGAAACATTTTATTGCTAAAACAATTTGGCAAAATAAACATTTAAAATGAAAAAGATGGAAACAAAATTAGCCCAGAGAGAAGATATCAAAATCCAAATCAAGTCCTATGTAATAGTATTGAGAGTCCCCTGCTCACTTTTGTGATAGGCACTAGAACTGAGGTATACTTACAATGGATTGAAAAAAAATGTATATTCTCCGAAGTATTGTAGATCCTTCCCAAAGGAAAGGAACACTCAGGTCTACTAGTCATATTGCAGGATTGCAATATGTGTTATTGATGAGAGAATAATCATAAACTTTAAAGACAAATTACACAAAGCAGTGGTTAACCATCTGTTATTTTCTTTAATTGAGGTATAATTTAAACGTAATAAAAGCACACTTCATTTTTATTGTAACCACTGACACAATACGTAGAAAAATTTTTTTCTATAACAGAAAGTGCCCAAGTTCTATTTATACTTTAAATATGGTTTAATTTCCTTCTTTTTGAACTTCATCTAAATCAATCATTCCATATGTACATGTTTGTGTCTGATGACTTTCACTGAGCATAACTGAGAATTGATGTTGCAGGTAGCAATAGTTTATTCCCTTTATCAATCAGTGTATTTCACTATAGGATAGACCACTTCTTGTCTGTTCTTTTGTGGATGGACGTTTGGGTTGGGTCCAGTTTTGGGCCATTATAACGAAAAGCTATCGTAAATATGTTCAACATAAGTTACAAACATGAGCTGATATTCTGTGTTTAAATCCCTAGGAGTAGAATCACTGAGCAAAAGTGTGTTTAACTTGGAAAGAAACTGCCAAAGAACTCTCCAAGATGTTATAACATTTTTATCTATCTGTGACTGAATTTGTCTAATTCTTCCACTTAACTCTTTCTAATTTTGACTTACTTATTTGGAAAAATTTTTTATTAAATAAGTAAACATTTAGGATTTTTATATTTTCTTGATGAATTTTCCACTTCATCATTGTAAAATGTTACTCTTTGTCTCATAACATTGCTTAATGTTTGTGTAGAATGGATTTCCTTTTCATCTTACTTAAAACCTGTACTTTTATATAAAAAAGTATATCTCTTACATGCTGTAGAAATTGGATATTTCTTCATTTCATTCATAAAATCTCTCTTAATTTTAGTAAACACTCTATTTTTAATAGGATTGCTGATACAGTTGGATTTAACATACTCTTGTTATTTGTTTTGTTTGTCCCTATTCCTCTTCATTTCTTTGGTCCTCCCTTCCTACATTATTTTAATTATTAAGATTTTATTTATTTCTTTGTGAGAGAGACAATGACAGAGGGAGAGAGAGAGAGAGGTGAGAGAGAGAGAGAAAGAGAGAATGAGATGGAGGAGGGTCAGAGGAAGAAGTAGACTCCAAGATCATGACCTGAGCCAAAGGCAGTCACTTAACCAACTGAGCCACACAGGTGCCCCTATTTTAATTATTTCTATTTAATTTTACCTATTGTATTAGCATTTTACCTATCCCTCTTTACATGTTGATATTGTTGATGCTTTTACTGTTACTACATGTATTCTTAATTTGTCCAGGCTATCTTAATATTATACCACTTAACAATTATGGAGGAAGTTTAAAGCAGTACAATTCCCTTGATAACATCTTTTCATCTCCTATGGCATTGTCATATGTTTTGCTTCTGAAACGCTATATGCTATAAAGCCCAAATTTTGCTTTCAATTTTTGCTTTAACGAGTCAATTGTCTCAACACATTAAGAGGAAAATATAGTATATTTAACCATGCATTTACCATTTCCAGTTAGCTTATTTCTTGTAGATCCAGATTCCCTTTTAATTTCATTTCTGTTCAATTTAACAAACTTGTTTAGCATGTCTTGTGTAGTTTACATGAACTAGTGATGGATTATCTGAGGTTTTATTCAAATAGAATATTTTTATTTTTTCTTTTATTTTTTTACAAAATTTTCTTTTACTGGATGTAGACTTTTTTTGACCAACTTCTTCCCCACATACAGTTCTTTTAAAGAAATTATTCAATTGTTTTTTATCTTCTATTTTTTCTGGTGAGAATTCAGCCATCCTTCTTAGTTTTTCATTTGCAAACAATGATGGGTTTTTTTGTTTGTTTGTTTTTTCCTAACAGCTTCTATGGTGTTTATCCCTGGTTTTCAGTAAATTTAATAAACTGCTTAATGATTGTTGAATAAATACCTAAATGTTTCTGCTGTGCAACAGTTTTTCACAATATAAATAGTTATTCTATTTTTTCCTGTAATTTCCAAAGGACTTCACAAATACTTTGGTTGACTTTAAAATTTGAACTTTTTTATTTTTCCATTTCTCTAGTATTTATTAATTGAGTGGTTTATGAACCTTCCCATGAACAATTCAACACGTGTTTATTGCCACAGAGCTCTTATTTCCCATCTTAACTTACCTCTCCCTTCACTCTGTTCCTTGGCTTTATTTTAGCCTATTTCCATTAATGTAAATTTAATGTAAACTCTGTAAACTTACACTCTTCCCTTTCTCTGACTTTTCAAGCCTATATTCTAATTCAGCCTTCCACTGTCTACTGTTTCTTTTAGTTGATCTATATATCAGAGCAGGCCCTTTGGCTTATGGCTGCGGAGAGGAAATTCCACACTTTGCCTTATCAGCATTATAGAAAATATAACCAGAATGAATATTCTCCCTGATACCTGTCTATTTTCCCTATAATCTTTTCCCCTTTAGTAATAAGGACTTCTCTCCAATTCAATAGAGTTTCTCAAAAGAAGAAAAAAAATACTGGAGAAATTGTCATGATTTTGCTTATCTAGTTACTACACTTTTTAAAAAAAGATTTTATTTTTTATTTGACAGAAAGAGAGCACAAGCAGCAGGAAGAGGGAGAGGGAGAAGCAGGCTCCCCATTGAGAAGGAAGCCTGATGTGGGACTTGATCCCAGGATCCTGGGATCATGATCTGAGCTAAAGGCAGATACTTAAACAATTGAGCACCTAGACACCCCTACATTTATTTTTATTGATAGGCCTTCTATAACATTATAATGAAAGAAAAAATAACTTAATGCTACTATCTATAAATCATTTACCATTCCAGCCCCATCTTCCCTACAATACTTCTAACCGTTTTTCTTTGTGGATTCCTGTTTTGATCATGAGAGGGTAAGTGGAAGAGTCAGAGAATGAAAATATTCACACTCCTTGGAAATGACTCTAAGCATGTGTTTTGCCACAAAACACTTCTTATTGTAAATGTGAAGCTTTATTAAGGGTCATATAAGACTCTATTAAGGGTTTGGGTTATAAAAGCATGCTAAAATAAGCTTAATATAGATATTATGTAAATATATTAAAAATTCAAAAAGTTGGAATAATCTTTGAGTTAATTAAGATACAAAATCACTTTGATGTAATATGCTTTTCAATTAGTTACAAACATGTCAAACTTGTCAGCGTGAAAAGCTAAAAGAAAAGAAAGAAAAATTAAGTATTTTAGTTGAAGTTAGACTTTGACAGTAAACTATCCAAAGTGCAGGTCACAAATTATAATGAAAGCTCATTGCTAGCCAGACTGAGTTAATGGATCATTAGTCTGCGCAATGGTTAGTGTAAAACTTACTTTTCCACCATCTCTGCTATTATACATTTATCCATTTTGGAGTTTAACCCAGTAGAAAAATCTTCTTTGATATAATCTTATATCATGTAAAACATATCTTAGATTGACTAGTTCTAATTATTACCTTAATCATTTGTGTTGGTATCACTGCCATTGTGAAATCTCCCTGTTTAAAGGCTTCATTTCTTTACGTGAATCAAGACTAATCAATTCTTCCCACTATGAAATGGCCTTGATTTGTGAGCACAAAGATGGGGTGGTATTTTATTGATTACACATTATCTGCTAACCACCTGTTATGCTCAATTTAGCTTCTAATTATGTGATCTGTTCAATATTTTGATGAGATACATAAAATGATATCTTCTCTATAGGGGTTCTAATCTTTGAATAAACATGAAATATTTTGATATTATATAAGCACTGAATCCCCTTATTTTGAATAAGAGGATGGGACTTTTAAATTATCAGGCTCTATACATCTAATTTCATATGTGTGTGTGTAGTCTTCCAGGATTTTATAAAATATATGTTGATTTGCTTTTGTCTTATAAAATAATGGCTTAGAAAATATTTTCTGTAAATCTTCTGCCATGGTAGGATGGAATAGCATATTGCATTTATGTCACCCCCCTTTTTTTTCTTATTTGCCTTTCCTCCAGATTTGCTAGTTTACTTCAGTCCTTGAACAAGATTTTCACATTTGAGAAGCTGAACAGAATTGAAGTATATCACAGTAGATTCTGAATTCAAGCAGTATAAAATCATGTCCCAGCTCTGTCACTTGATCGTTCTGTGGTTGAGTCACAGAACCTCCCTTTCCTTATCTGTAAAAAAAGGTTCATATTAGTACCATTGTTCCTAGGGTTGAGTTACTATTTTCAGAATGTAGAATGACATTGGATAAATGTTATCTATTATTGTATGATTTAACTATTATTAGCGTGTAATAATCATGTGTAGTGGATCGCAGTCAAATCACCTTTTAAGAATTTTATTCCTCCTCCCTTTTGTAATTCTTTGAATTGCCTTGAGAGCCATCTATCTATTATAGATATTTATCTAATGACAGATATTTATCTATAATAGATAGATGGCTCTCATAGCACCACAGTTGTGGTTGCCCGCACCTCTGCACTGCTCCCCAAACCCTGCAAAGGTGAATGAGTTAGAACTTCTCTTCCAAGTTAGAACATCTTGGGCAAGTTGGAGCTTCTCTTCCAAGAGTTCACTCTAAGGCAATTACTGTAAGGGCAGATTTTGATAGGACAGGTTGAAGCTAATGTATACCATAGATGGTATTTGTAAGAGAATGGTTTTTAGTCATTGCCACTCAGATCCTAATAGTTGTTCTCTTGCTGCATTTCCCTTTTTAAGGGATTGTTTGTTTAAACTCTCCTCTGATTTTCTAAACTAATGTCCATGTCTTTCCAACAAATTCCTCTTTATCTTTACTTGAGCCAAAGTTAGTTTCTGTTCTTGCAATCAGAGAACCCTAATTGGGCCACACGTTCATACTATTCCCTACTTTGCACCTCTTAATTATCTCTATATTCATTCTTTAACTTTCCTCAGGCTCTGATTCATGATGTTTCCTCTTTAAGTAATTCCTGAAATCCACAAGATTTAATGATCTCTCCCATTCTGCAGATAATTACTTTTACTTTATGTTGTTATTATTTTGGTCTGTACCACGTATGTAAGTATCCCTTATTTCCCTGTATGGTTAGGTTAATTTTCTTTATATATATTTATTAATTTTTGATTGTAGCATAACAACAATAGCAAACAAACAAACAAACAAAAAACCCTCTGAATCATAGTGTTTTAAAGGAATAACTATTAGCTATTTATTTGGTTCTAGATTCTATGTTAACCTGGGTCCAATCATAACTTTGTGTCCCAAAGCCAGTTTAGTTGGAAGAGGGTCCATGGTGATGGTGAGAGTGGGGGCGTGGTACTGGAATGCTCATCTCTTGTATGTATTAACATCAGTATCTAGCAGTATTAACATCAGTATATAACAGGGTAGCATGGTCTTATTCATACAGTAGAGGAGCCGAAATGCAACATGTCCTACTGCTCATGTCCTTTTCAGGTCTCTGCTTACTAACATTCCATTAGTCAAATAAAGGCATATGTCCAAGCCCAGAGTTAGCAGGTAATCAGCACTAATTCTATGACTTGATAAAGAGAGATATGAGGAAATATGGTCATCATTACAATCTACTTCATACAGACACTTGCTGGAGTGATGACTATCCAGTATATTGTGTACACTTGCTGGGATGATAAACTCTCTATTTAAGAAA
>PITA01013422.1:0-10965 GCA_004023965.1 Spilogale gracilis | reverse complement strand
TAAGCTTGCCATCTTTTTCCCACAGGATAATCCTTCAGATATTTATAAAGAGTTATTATGAATGCACTGAACCTTCTATTCCCTGAGCTAAATAATTTTATTCCATTAGTTATTCCATGTAGGAGACTGTTTCCTTGTCAATCTTGCCATAATCTCTGGATTTATTCTTATTAATTCTCTTTCCAATTAGCTTATTAAATGATAGAAGATATAGTAGATTATAGTAGAATTATTGACATTCAGAGATTATTTTAACTTTGTAGTTTTGAAGAAGTCCTTGTGTGGGCTATCAGAGAGAGTAAAGTAAAAGAAACTGATGTAAAAATTTGAGCAAGTAAGGTCTTTCAGAAACCCACTTTTAACAGATCCAGATTTCAGTGGGTATCTGGGAATCCATGACATACTGTCCCCTTAACCAAATGGTCTCACTGGGTGGCTTCATTGGGGGGAAAAAAGTCTTCTATAAAAATAACTTAAAAATTATATAATTTAGGAGAGCTCATTTATTTCCTCAAAAGATGTACCACAGCTTTCTTTAGAATTCATTAAAAATACTGTATATTCAAAAATTAATTTGTGTGTAAATTTCAAGAATATATCATGCATTTATTATAATGAAATGAAACATTCCAGTAATCATTAATGTGATATGAAATCAACTATTTAGAGAGCCAACTCCTGAATTGAACAAAATCTCATTCAATGTAATATGTTGTGAAAATTTTCCATCAAGAAAAGTGTGGGGATAAGAAGTAGTGAGTCAAGGGAAACTGCATTTTAAGTTGACATTGTGTTCACTGCTGGCATTTAGATATCATTGAAAATAGCTAAATAAATGGTAAGATAGGAATCTGGACTTAGATTCCATTCTCAGGAAAAAGAGCAAGTGTAGGAAACAAACTTTTTAGAAAGTGAAACTTTACTGGTCAGGAAAGTATAATTCAGGAATTTGTTACAACATACTGAAGCTTTTTGAAGATTTTTTTTTTAAGATTTACTTATTTTAGAGAAAAAGAAAGAGCATGTGTAAGCAGGAGAGAGGCAGAGGGAAAAGGAGAGAGAACCTCAAGCAGACTCCCTGCTGAGCACAGAGCCCCAGGTGGGGCTCAATTCCAGGACCTAAGATCGTGACTTGAGCCCAAGGCAGATGCTTAACCAACTGAGCCCCCCAGATGCCAGAGAAACTGTATTTTGTATCTGTTTTTTAAACCAGAATTCTGTATAAATACTACCAGATCAAAATTCTCAACTGATAAAAAAACATTGTCTTCTGTTTCTTTGCATGTGTAGTAATTTAATAATTTATTTTATTTTATTTTTTCAGTGTTCCAAGATTCATTGTTTATGCAGCACATCCAGTGCTCCATGCAATAGGTAGCCTCCTTAATACTCACCACCAGGCTCACCCATTCCCCCACACCTCATTTCCAAGACCCTCAGTTTGTTTCTTAGATTCCAAAGTCTCTCTCATGCTTCATCTCCCTCTCATTTACCCCCAGAAAAATATTTTTAACTGTATATGTTTACAAGAGAAAGCAGTCATTGTGACTTGGCTTCTCTCTCCTTCCTCAGTCCTGGTTTATATTTATTTCTTCAGCTTAATTGACCTGTCATGCTGTTGTTAGATTTTGTGTCTTTGCTCATTATAGCCCTAGCTCCTAGGCACATATTTTATGTCTTGTCAGGCTAACTCTCAGATATACTTTAAAACTCAGTTTAAAAGACATCTCTAGGAAACTTTTACTTATTTCTCAGTACCATTAGAAACACCTCCTCCTTATTCTCTAAGCATATTCTGTGGTCAGAACTTCACAATATATATTGGCTTTTTTTAATAGGAAATCTCTTGAAATATATTGAAATTCCAGGGAAAATATGAGTAAATACATTTTTTTAAAAGATTTTATTTATTTATTTGACAGAGAGAAACACAGCCAGAGAGGGAACACAAGCAGGGGGAGTGAGAGAGGGCGAAGCAGGCTTCCCGCCGAGCAGGCAGACCAATGTGGGGCTCGATCCCGGATCTCCGGGATCATGACCTGAGCCAAAGGCAGTTGCTTAACCAACTGAGCCACCCAGGTGCCCCATAAATACATTTTCTAGTGAGAAACCCCTATGTCCTTCTGATTCTAGAAAGGATCTAGGGCCCAAAATAAAGTTAAGTAAAAACATAGTGACCTGTTTGGCTCTCACAAGAGTGAAAAAATGTTATTCTTGTCTATATTTTTAATCTCTAAAAAAACACCTGATGTATGCATAGTAGGAACATGATCAATATCATTGAATGTATGGAGAACATTTAGGGTATCATATGACTCAATTGCCTTGTGGATGTTCACACTCTTCAATTTAGCCCAGTATTGCCAAGGACTACTTCCTTCGTATGAACCATAGCCTCTAGTCCAAAAACAGTATTTCTGTTTGGGTGACAGAAATACATTTCTGAGTAGGAAGTCTCTTCTATTAGGAATAAGCATCAGTCATTTGCTCCTTAACCTAGTGGTATGGTCTAACAGACAGTTTCTACCCAAGCTTCTGTGAGGTACAGGTTCTAAAAGAATCCATTGAAGTCACTGTAACTCTTCTTCCCTAACAGTGGAAATATGAGTAGGATTTATTCTGGAGAAAGTGACTACATATTTTAAAACATGTAAAAAAAACATGCTAGCATAAGCAAAAAATACATATAAAAAAAAAAGGAAGGAAAGAAAAGGAAGGAAACAAAGAGGACTAGCCTTGCCAGATATTTGAAGAGTGTTATATTATCATAAACTAATGACATAATGAATAAACCACCAAAATTCATTGCAAAGCCATATATTTATGTATGTATGTATGTGTGTATGGAAATAGAGGTGATAAAGGAATAAAGTATGCTCTTGAGGGACCTGCTGCAGAAATTCTTCCTTACCTGTTAGCACAAATTCAACCTCCTTCATAGTGTGTTTTCACAAATTGATATTAAATATAACTCAATTTAACCTAATATGTCACTGGCAAAAGATCATCATGGCTTATGGAAGACCCACATTGCTTTTGTTCTACCTGAGAAAATTATAAAGAGAATCTTTTCTCACCAAGTATTAAACTGAAGTGCTATTACCATTTGCTCACTTAACATATGCCTGGTGTTGTGCTACATTCTTTAAATGTATTATAATATTTTGTTCTTATGCAACCCTCTAAATATTTTCACTATTCTCAAGAATGATGGAGAATCTGGGGCTCCAACTCCAAAGTCAGATTTGGGGGAGCAAGTTCCACAATTCCTGAAAATCTGTGCTGTTCTGACTCTGAGATCCACTCCAGTTAGTTACAGGGTGCATTCAAGTCCATCCCTTCACTGCCCACCCAGTGCCAAGCCTCTGCCTGGGCTCTGCTAATGTAGAACAGGAGCAGGACTACATGGGAAGATCTCATATTCTACTACCCAGATACCACTTCTAGGCACTGACATTTTGCTATTCACACAATGTAGTACATAGAGCTTCTCTATCAAGGGTTATCTTCTGCAGTTCTGTTCTGTGATACCTTAAACCTTAATGACATTTCTTTTTTTTAAGATTTATTTATTCATGGGGCACCTGAGTGGCTCAGTCGTTAAGCGACTGCCTTTGGCTCAGGTCATGATCCTGGAGTCCCGGGATGGAGCCCTACATCGGGCTCCCTCCTCGGCAGGAAGCCTGCTTCTCTCTCTCCCCTTGCTTGTGTTCCCTCTCTAGTTGTGTTTCTCTCTGTCAAATAAATAAATAAAATCTTTTTAAAAATTATTTATTCATTTGAGAGAGAGAAGAGAGAGAATGTAAGCAGGGGAAGGGCCAGAGGGAGAGAACATCCTAGCAGACTCCTGCTGTGTGCAGTCTAACTCAGGGCTCAGTCTCATGACAAATGAAATCAGGATCTGAGCTGAAACCAAGAGTTAGACACTTAACTGAGCTATCCAGGTACCCCTCCTTTTTTTTTAAGATTTATTTATTTATTGGGTGGAGGTGGGAGGAAGGGGCAGAGGAAGAAGAGAATCTGAAACAGACTCTTCAGTGAGCATGAGCCAAAGGCAGAGCTTGATCTCAGGGCCCTGAGATCATGACCTGAGCTGAAAACAAAATTTGGACACTTAACCAACTGTGCCACCCAGGCATCTGCTTAATGATATTTTGTCTGATTTCTTGACTCTTGGGAAGTGTATGTATGGATAGAATAATGATCTATTGTTAGAGAACACCAGCTTCTAAACCCTGGTTCTTTACTTCTGATTTTTTATTTCTCTCTAACTGTTCAAAATTGTCAACCCTGGGTCAGAAGTTGGTCCTTATGCATTATGCATTTTGTTTGTCACTTAGTGGTCTCTTTTATAGGCATTGGATCTTTATATTTAAAACAAAATTTTTAAATCAAAATTAAAGTTGGAGAGCAGAGGAGAAAGAATAACATTTTTTGTTCTCAAGCACTTGTTTCTGAAAATAAAAAAACCATCACTGTAGTTTTACTAGTGTTACAACCTGCTTTAAAGTTGAGATCCAACTTCAGGTTCTTTGTGTTTATGCCTTCCCAAAAGATAGTTCACATCTTAAACATGTACTTGAATGAGAAGAGGTGGAAGAAAAAATAAGGTAAGAAAATGTATCAAAAGCCATCTAGAATTTAACGTCAAAGAATTATACGCCTACACATGAAGTTCCTCATGTAGTCTTCCCACCTATACTACAGAGTTTATGTTATTATCTCCTATTCCTGAAGAGGAAGCAAAAACAAAGCAGTTAAGTATCTTACTCAAAGTCTTACAAGTGAGACCAGAACAAGGGCTTGCTGCAGATCCTTTGATTCCAACATGTGGGTTCTAACCACTTACCTTCCACTGTTCTACTGATGTTATCTAAGTAGCCTTGAATTATAACTGAAATTAGAACCTGTTTGATTTTTGATCATAAAGACTAAGCTTCCTTTTTAAATTCAGCACTCAAAGTCCAACATTGGAAATATTGTGGCTCACTCTAAGCATTTATTATGTATCAAATATTTTCACAAACACTTTATAGGTATGAACTCCTTTATTGTTCCCAGGAAGTATGGGTAGGTAATGTGTTACAGTCTATTTTACATTTTAGAGACTTCGGTCAGAAAGAAATTTGGAAACTCAGGCAAGGTTATACAGCTAACTGCCAGTAGGACAGGATTCACACTAATGCAATTTGGCTACAGAATCTATTTTCATGCTGTTGACTAATACTCTCTGGTATCTAGAATTTAGGGGGATATTGCCTGGCCAGCCTTTCCTGATTTATTCAGTTAGTCACACTGGTGAGTTTTACTGTTATTGGGGTAAGCTCTCATGTCAGACTAATAGCATTTTAGGTCCTAAAGAGACTGTGAACTTTAATATCAGGAAGGTGCTAAATTCTACTTGTAGAGGTAAGCAACGAAATATTCTAAATGGCACTGCACACGCTCCCAGCATTAAAGCATCCATGTGTAAAATATGGCTTACCAGACATCTGAAGCCAAAGCAGGTTTTTCACTTGACGGCTCCCTGTCCTAGACACTGACTGCATTTTGGCATGATTGTAGCACATGTCCATATGGAGATTGGGAAAAATAACTTACTGTTTCTCCCATTAAATAAAAGACCCACACACAGAATCATACACATACATATGCAGACATACACAGAAAAGCACCCTTCTCTCTCCACTTTGCCCTCTATCATTACGTGCTCTCTCTCCCTTGATGTGTTGAGTTGTCTATATCCTCCCATTTTCCTCTTCCCCTGTTTTATCCTGCACATTCTCTAACCATCACTAATCCTCTGATATTACTCTTATAATGGTTACTAATGATCTTTGCTGAACTTACTGATCAATTCTCATGCATCTAAAGTGATCTAGAAATAGTTTGCCGATAAACTCATTTTTCCTGGAACAGAACTGGTTTGTGTCTATTGTCTTAATTATTTATAGTGTCTACTTTCATTTGGTAATGCATCCAGGTTTGGGTGGTAAGTTATAAGGTTACCCTATCTAGCAGCACTTTATGAACCAATCAGTCCTCCATGAAACACTTTGCATGTGACTTCCAAGTCACCAAATGCCTTGTTTCTTTTTGTCCTTGACTCCCTAATCTTTGCTGATTACTCCTCACATACCCATACATTCATATCCCGCAGACTCAGTAACTGAAACTCTTTTCTATATATACCTTCACCCTGAATAATCTCATTTAATTTTGTGACTTTATATGTGATGATAACTCCCAAATTTCTACCTTTAATTCAGACTCTTTCTTATATATCCAGAGTCTTATTATAACTACTCTGCCCCTTTACATACCTAGTAATTGTCTAATAAGCCTCTCAAGTGTAATATGTCAAAAAGAAAATGTTTATCACCACCTCACGTCTTGTTTTTACAAACCTGCCCTCTCTAAACTTGTTTAGTTAATGACTACTTCCTTTTTTTTTTGAAGTTCTCAAGCCATAAATCTTTGAGGCAATATTCAGCCCTCTCTCTTTCTGTGATATACAACATAAATACCTCTGTCAAGCAAGAACCATTTTTTTTTTCTTTTCTGTTAGTCACACACATGATAAGCCCAGAGGACTGATGCTTAGCTAGAATACATCATTATGGCTGTCCCTGCATTTGAAATTTTAAAATATATCCACATCATTTGGCAAATAGTCCATGCGCTAAGCTGCTACTCTTCCATCTGTTCGTGGCCACTGGCCATTTTTGCCCCTCCCTCAAAGTCTCCAGATCCTCTGTAGTCCAGCACCTGAAAGGCTACAGCACCTGACTCCAGAGCTATGGGCTGACATCCCCTTGAGTGGTCAGTATTCAAGCCACTTTAACTATAAAATGTTTCAACCCTCACTGCTGCTGATCCCTCGGTGAAATCAGAAGAATGAAATCTTTTAAGTACCTGTGAATAAATCACCCATGTGAATTACCATTCGATAAACTTTTAAAGCTCTCTCTAGCTCACTTTTAACAAGAAGCAGCTGCCACTTTATCATCTGAATCATTCATTTCCCTTCGCCATGCTTTGCTATATTTTAAAAAATAACTGAATTCTTTTGTGACTTAGTAGCATCTTCTACATTACAACTTTAAATAACTATTTTCATTTAAACCCACTGTCTTCCCTGCTGCTTTGATGATGCCTCCTTCATCTGCCACTTTAGGTATAGAATATCAAGAACTAACTTTGACCTTGATTCAATATCTTTCTTTCTTTTCTTTCTTTCCTTTCCTTTCCTTTCCCTCCCTCCCTCCCTCCATACCTCCCTCTGTCTTTCCTTCTTTCCTTTCTTCCTTCCTTCCTCTTCCTCTTCTTTTTTCTTTTCTTTTTCTATCTCTCCTTCCCTTCTTCTTCCCCTTCCCTCTCCTTTCCTCTCCTTTCCTCTCCTTTCCTCTCCTTTCTTTCTTTCTTTCTTTCTTTCTTTCTTTCTTTCTTTCTTTCTTTCTCTTGTTGTTTTGTTTCTTGGAAACACAGATGATTAAGAAAAAAAAGCTGGTATGTATATTTCTGGATTAAACAAACTCCTATTCTTGATGTCTGGGAGCACAGACAGAAATGGCCAAGAACTATGTTAATGTAGAACTCCACATGAGGGGGAGAAGAGACAGTATGAAGCAGGCCTGGGATAAGATAAGTTCATACTCCTTAAAAGGTTCTAATAAAAACTTCTAGGATAAAGGCTCACTAACTCCTCCATTCACCATAAATCTGTTAAAATTTTTGACCATTCACAGTCAATTTACTTAGATCATGTTCACCTACTGAAAACTACTGTATACTCCTTACTGTATACTCTTACTCTATACTTACTATATGTAGATATGTGGGCCAAAATTGATCAACTTCCTCAAACCGATGTTTAAAAAAATATGTATTTGTTCAGGATTTAATTTTTTTTTCTGAACATATTTGTATCTGTATTGGAAAACACTTGAAATTAGAACCTAAACTTAGAACCATTACACTTCTTTGTTATCCTGAGAAGCTCAGATCTGCCAGAAGTTTGCATACTCCTCTAAATAAAATCAGTGACCCACAGTGTCCAGAACTACCTGCCATAGAAGGCAGTTTAATGAGGATCTGTTAAGTCTTAGGTCCCGCCTGATGCAGAGTTTCTCAGGATAGCTCTTCTAACCATACAGGGTTACAGATATAAGGGTCAGTTTGAGTGGAGGTATTTACTGTCTATAAAAATCTCACCAAAGTGAAATGAGATACTGGATATTCTGAAGTAGTAATATAAATACAAATGTACTATTAAATCGATATATAGATAATTCATCAATGGATATTGTTGATGCCCTCTCTATGTCAAGCTCTGTAACTAGGCTTATCATGCAATGATGAGTGAAATAGTCCCTGCCCTCAAGAGTTTTGGAGATAAATGATATTATGTTAATATATTTTATCATTGAATTCACATTGGCTGCCAGTGTCCGTCAGCTTTCGTTCCCCATTAGATCTTCTTAGGTTAAAATGTGCCTCATTCATTTCTGGAAATTTCTCAATAGCATCCATTAAACATGCCTTCCAGGCACTTCTAAAATTCTCTTCACTAAACTGTGGCATCAGTTTAAACAGAATTTAATTTAATTTAATTACCAAAAACATCTACACTTAAAATGTCCAAAAGTAATACAGGAAGACGTGCTCATAACGGATGCCATCTAAAATACTTATAACATAGAATTCATAGATTCCACCTCCTTGGCCCTGATCTCTCCCCTGCCTACTTTATTCTTCCCTTATACATTTGCTATGACAGTATTGTGGGCAGAGAGCCCTCCTTTTCTATAGAGACTGTGTAAAATAGTATTGAGAAAAAAATAATAATAAAGAATCAGCATAGGAACCAGGAGCAAAACTTACCTTGGTCATGACTAGCATTTGAGAAATCCTGGTAGAATACCTTGATTTAGGTCACAGTATTTTTCTGTAGCACTCACTGGAATTCTTATTTCTACCACAGTTAATTTGCCAATGCAATCATCTGGGGGAATCGTAACTTGACAATGAGTCTCAGTATTGAAGGGTGTGACATCAGAAAGACATGTCCCAAACATTCAATTAATCTGTTTTCAATTTTGTTCTGGCTTCACCTTATTTTGTCAGATTTTGTTTGTTTGTTTTTAGAATAATGCCTGTATCATCATGTGAATTGAAATACAAAAGGTGTGTGCCCGTCATTTATTCCTCATTTATTCCTTTGATATGGCCTAGGATCTTTGAATCAAAGATTCATTCGTTCATTAATTCATTAATTCATTCACTGTTCCATTACTAACCATTGACCGTCTCATTTCCTTATGCATGTTAATGCGAGATGAATGAGGAGGCAGAATGGGCTTTCCTTCCAAGAGAAAATAGGGATGTAAGCTAAAAAAGATTAGGTCCAGGGAAGAAGCACTGAGATAGTGAATCTCCTTAGATATTTAAACCACTTTAAACCAAAACCCTTCAGATACCACAGTAGGGAATAATTCTGCATTGACAACAGACCATTGCTGGAGCAGGTGACTTGTTATAACAGGTCCTTTTCCCCCTCATATTTTAAAAATTCAATTATGATGGAAATGATTGATTAAATGAGCTCCATTTGAATCTAGTCTTCAAAACTCACTTTATAGCTGCTTTGAATCTAGCCATTTAAAAATATAACCTCCAGATAAATTTTGTAGTCCATCTCCATTAAAGAACTAGTGATTATTAATATAGAGATAATTATTCCCAATAATTCATTATCATATAGAATCATTAAATTATATCTCTTGAGTATTTAACATACACCATTCATGTTTCAATAATTATAAGTATACCCCTACCTTTATCTTCATTTTGAGAAAAGTCTCTCCAGACAACTTTTATAAACAAATACTCATACAACATATATAAGAAACATTCAAACAACTCTAGTAGGGTCGAAATATATTTTCTTTTCAATATATATGACAACTTTAATAGAATCAATGAAAAAAATGAAGCACAAAGACTAAAAATCCCCTGTTAATGAAATTTTAAGACCTAGTGTTTCCTGTAAATTTTACCTAAAGGATGAATAAGAGCAGAGTTCATGAGGCAAAAACACTTAGCAGTACTTTTGCTGAGACCTCAGTGACTTCTCTCTTCTCCTGGTATTTTTCTCCTCCTCTTCCCCCTCCTTCACCTCACCCTTCTCCTTCATTTATTTATTATGTCTTGACAGTAACTCATACTTCATTTTCTCTACACATTGACTTTTTTTTTTCAAAACCAGAAAGAGGCCCCCAATTATATTTATTTATCTAATAAACCAGGGTATTGGAACTCTTATTTTAGAGGGTGCTAGATCATTTTGCCTTGAATCATCATGGGAAACGCCAAAGTACCAGAGATTTGAAAGCAGAATAATAAATTCTCGAGGTCCTTGAGGCAAAAGACTCAACCTGATCTTTTTCTCAGCTGAATTTGATCTCTCAGAGTTGGCATCAAACAAAGTAGTCCTAGTACTGTGTTAAGTGATAGAGTTCTCTATTTGGGGAGGCATTGATGGCTAGCTTACTACTGCACAATAAAGACAGGGCAAATTGGCACCAGGCACCATCTACAGGGTAAGAGAAATATTGCCATCAAGGGGAAACAGCAAATTTTGACAAGGGCTTCTATAGAAAGTACAGTTTGCATGTCTCTACCCTTTATCTCACTTGGATGATCTTATACACTGTGTACTGTTGTGGCTAATGAGCTTTTGAAATGGAAAAAAAAAAGATAAATTAGAAAAGCATTCTACCTTCTATTAAAACACCATCAGGCGGCGCCTGGGTGGCTCAGTTGGTTAAGCCACTGCCTTCGGCTCAGGTCATGATCCCGGAGACCCGGGATCGAGCCCCACATCGGGCTTCCTGCTCGGCGGGAAGCCTGCTTCTCCCTCTCTCAATCCCCCTGCTCGTGTTCCCTCTCTAGCTGTGTTTCTCT
>PITA01013421.1:0-57580 GCA_004023965.1 Spilogale gracilis | reverse complement strand
AAGAGATTATGCTGAGTGAAATAAGCCAAGAAGAGAAAGTCAAGTATCGCATGGTCTCACTTACTTGTGGTGCATGAGGGGCAAACTGGAGGACAGTGGCAGAAGGAAAGCAAATGGGAACTAGGGTAATCTAGGGAGGGAAACGAAACAACAGAGATTTTGAACACAGAAACAAACTGAGGGACTTGGAGGGAGGGGGTGGAGGGATGGGAGAGCCTGGTGGTGGGTACTGGGGACACCTAAAGCGTGTGGGGAATGGGGAATGAATCTTGAAACACTGGGAAAAAAAATTTAGTAACAATAAAAAAAAATAATAAAAAAAAATAAAATTGTTGTTGTTTAAAACTATGCCCCCCTACTAGACGGCAAGATCTGTAACTGCAAGGACTAGTTAATTTTGTTCACTATTACATACCTAGTGTTGGGCACATAGTAGATATGTCACAAATATATGCTTCATAAATGAATGAGTGAATGAAAAAAAATAAGGAAAAAGAAGTAGAAGAAAAGAGTAGAGGAATGAAGCAACAGATAGCATTATGAGTACCTAAGGGACTAGCAAGGATTTATTACTGCAGATTTCAGACAGATGGCTTCCCAGAGAAAGCCTTCATCAATACATGAATGTATTTTGAAATGCTGAACGGAAAAATCCATTTGCAAGGTGCTGGGACCAGGTGTGTCTATTTTAGCAAATCACTGTATTCAAGAACAGGAAGCAGAGCTTGGAGATAGAGCACCACACTAGGGAACTGAAGACCTGGCTGAGTTCCACTGTTTCCACTAAGTCACACCTGTGTGCAGCTATGTGGGAAAAAAACTGTCTTTGTTCACAGCTTCCTTTTTGTCGACATGGAGTTAAAATAGGGTAATTTAGGCCAAACTCAAATTCTCAGTTCAATGTATCTGAATCATGCTTCTTAGAGCTGGAAGAGGTTCTGGATTTGTTTCCAGTGATTTTCAAAGTACTTTTTAGCCATAGTACTCTTTCTTCAGAGAAAACCTTATGGGATGATGGGTAGTGGGTGAGGGACAGGTAGTCAATATGCACAATATGGAAAACAGATAAAAGTGAAGTTGGCCAGCAATGGTTTTATCATGAATGCGCTATGCATGTGGATTTGAGGACCACAAAACTTAAATCTGCTAATGGTCAACCACCCCGATAAATTTTTTTTAAAGTTTTTATTTAAATTCTAGTTAGCTAATGTACAATGTAATATTAGTTTCAGGTGTATGATATAGTGATTCAACTCTTCCATATAACACCTAGCACTCATCACACCAAGGGCAATCCTTAATCCCCCTTACCTAACCTATTTTACCCATCTCCCCACCTTCTCCCTATTCTGGTAACCATCAGTTTGTTCTTCATGGTAAAGAGTCTGTTTCTTAATTTGTCTCTCTTTCTTTTTTCCCTTTGCTCATTGGTTTCATTTCTTAATTTTTACATATGAGTGAAATCATATGGTATTTTTCTTTCTCTGATTTATTTTGCCTAGCATTTTACTCTCTAGCTCCATCCATACCATTGCAAATGGCAAGATTTCATTCCTTCTTATGGCTAATATTTCATTGTATCTATATGCCACTTCTTTATCCATTCATCTGTGATTGGACATCTGGGCTGTTTTCATAATTTGGCTATTATAGATGATGTTGTTGTAAGTATTGGTGTGCATGTATCCCTATGAATTAGTATTTTTGTATTCTTTGGGTAAATAACTAGTAGTGTAATTGTTGGATAGGGTAGTTCTATTTTTAATTTTTTGAGGAACTTCCATACTATTTTCCAGAGTGGCCGCACCAGTTTGCATTTCTACCAATAGTGCAAAAAGGTTCCCCTTCCCCTGTATCCTCACCAACACCTGTTGTTTCTTGTGTTGTTGATTCTGGCCTCATAGGTGTGAGGTAATATCTCACTGTAGTTTTGATTTGCATTTCCCTGATGACGAGTGATGTTGAGTATCTTTTCTTGTGGCTGTTAGCCATCTGGATGTCTTCTTTGGAAAAATGTCTATTCATGTCTTCTCATTTTTAAATTAGGTTATTCATTTTTTGGGTGTTGAGTTTGATAAGTTATTTATGTATTTTGGATACTAGCCCTTTATCAGATATGTCATTTGCAATATCTTCTCCCATTCTGTAGGTTACCTTTTAGTTTTATTGATTGTTGCCCTGGTTGTGCAAATGCTTTTTATTTTGATGAAGTCCCAATAGTTTATTTTTGCTTTTGTTTCCCTTGCCTCAGGAGATATATCTAGAAAGAAGCTGATTACAACTGATATCAAAGAAGTTACTGCTTGTGTGCTCTTCTAGAATTTTTATGGTTCCTGCCTCACATTTAGATCTTTCATTCATTTGGAATTTAGCTTTGTGTATGGTGTAAGAAAGTGGTCCAGTTTCATTCTGCATGTTGCTGTTCAGTTTTCCCAACATTATTTGTTGGAGACTGTCTTTTTCACATTGGATATTTTTTCCTGCTTTGCCAAAGATTAACTGAAGATATAGTGGTAGGTTCATTTCTGGATTTTCTATTCTGTTCCATTGATCTATATGTCTATTTTTGTGTCAGTACCATACTGCTCTGAACACTACAGCTTTGTAATATAGCTTGAAGTGAGAATTATGATGCCTCCAGCTTTGCTTTTCTTTTTAAAGTTGCTTTGGCTATTCAGGATCTTTATTCACAATCAGTAGAATTTATTTCTGGGTTGCAAGGGTGGTTCAATATTTGAAAATCAATAATTGTGATACACATTATTAAAAGAAAGGGTAAGAATCCTATGATCCCCTCAAGAGATGCAGAAAAAGCATCTGACAAAGTACGACATCCATTCATGGTAAAAAGCCTCAACAAAGTAGGTATGGAGGGAAACATACCTTAATATAATAAAGACCATATATGAAAAACCCACAGCAAATATCCTAAATGGGGAAAAATTGAGAGCTTTTTCTCTATGGTCAGAAACAAGACAGGGATGGCTGCTTTCACCACTGTATTTAACATAGCACTGGAAGTCCTAGCCAGAAGTAAAACTTTTACTATTTGCAGATGACACGATAACATACATGTATATATATACATAAAACCTGAAAGATTCAACCAAAAACTAGAACTTATAAACTAATTCAGTAAGGTTGCAGGATATAAAATCAATGCATAGAAATCTGTTGCATTTCTACACACCAATAACAAAGGAGCAGAAAGAGAAATGAAGGAATCAATCCCATTTACAATTGTACCAAATATGAGATGATACCTAGGAATATACTTAGCCAAAGAGGTGAAAGACCTATAAAAACATTCATGAAAGAGGGCACCTGGGTGGCTCAGTTGGGTAAGCAGCTGCCTTCAGTTTAGGTCATGATCTCAGAGTCCCAGGATCCAGCCCCACATCAGGCTCCCTGCTCAGCCGGGAGTCTGCTTCTCCCTCTGACCCTACCCCCTCCTGTGCTCTCTCACTCTCTCTCTCTCAAACAAACAAAAAAAACAAACAACCCCCCCCAAAACAAAACAACAAAAACAAACAAACAAAAAGCACCAAAAAACGCTGATGAAAGAAATCAAAGAGGACACAAAGAAATGGAGAGACATTCCATGCTCATGGACCAGAAGAAAAAATATTGTTAAAATGTCCATAATATCCAAAGCAAACTACACATTTAACCCAATCCCTATCAAAATAGCAATAGCATATTTCACATCACTAGAACAATCTTAAAATTTTTCTGGAACCACAAAATATTCTTGACATATTTTTAAATGCATGCTTTATTGTGACATACTATATAATCTATTTAAAGTGTACAAATCAATGTTTTTTCCTCCAAGTTTTTATGTAAATTCCAGTTAACATACAGTGTACTATTAGCTTCAGGTATACAATATAATAATTCAATACTTCCATACAACACCTAGTGCTCACCTCAATGCCTTCCGTCCTATTTAAACCACTCTCCTGCCCATCTCCCTATGGTAACCATTAGTTTATTCTCTAGAGTTAAGAGTCTGTTTCTTTGTTTTCCTGTCCTCCCTCTCTCCATGTTTATTGGATTTTTTCTTAAATTCCACATATGAGTGAAATCGTATGGTATTTATCTTTCTCTGACTGACCAGTTTTGCCTAGTGGAATACTCTCTAGCTCCAGCCATGTCATTACAAATGCCAAGACTCTGTTCCTCGTTATGGCTGAATAATATTCCATTTTATGGATATACTACATTTTATTTACTCATTCATTAGATTGTTGGACACTTGGGTTGCTTCCACTTTTTTGTTATTATGAATAATGCTGTAATAAATATTCAGGGACAAGTTTTTGGGTAGACATCTGTTTTCATTTCTATTGGTTACATATGTAGGAGTAGAATTGTTAGCTTACATATACATAACTCTATGTTTAATCTTTTGAGGAACTGCCAGACCATTTTCCAAAACAGCTGCAACATTTTACATTTTCACCAAGTGTATAAAGATTCTAATTTCTCCACATCTTTACCAACACTTGCTATCATCTGTCTTTATGATCACAGCCATTCTAGTGGGTGCAAGGCAGTATCTCATAGAGGTGCAGATTTGCCTTTCCCTGATGGCTGATGGTATTGATAGCCTTTTCATGTACACATTGGCCATCTATATATTTTCTTTGGAGAAATGTCTATTTTATAACTGGGTTATCTTTTTATTATTTACATGTAAGGATTCTTTATATATTCTGGATACAAATATCTTACTAGATAGGTGATCTGAAAATATTTTCACCCCTTATGTGGGTTCTTTTTACACTCTCTTAATTTTGGTGAAGTCCTAGTAACTAATTAGGTTGCTTATGCTTTTCTGCTATATATTTAAAAAAATCATTGTCTAGGGGCGCCTGGGTGGCTCAGTTGGTTAAGCAACTGCCTTCGGCTCAGGTCATGATCCCGGAGGCCCGGGATCAAGTCCCACATCGGGCTCCCTGCTCAGCAGGAAGCCTGCTTCTCCCTCTCTCCCTCTCTCACTCCCCCTGCTTGTGTTCCCTCTCTGGCTGTGTTTCTCTCTGTCAAATAAATAAAATCTTTAAAAAAAAAAAATCATTGTCTAATCCTTAGGTTACAAAAATAAAGTTTCATCGTTTTAGCTCTTACACTTAGGTCTTGATCCATTTTGTGTTAATTTTGTAAATGGTACTTCTTCTTTTTATTTCCATAAAGTCAGTAAAGTTTCTACTTCAGTGCCCCTGATTTTCCCAACACAGCCAAAGGCAAACAAATATACTTAATATCCCCTCTTTTATTTCTGATTTTAGTAATCTGAGTCTTCTTTTTCTTGGTAAGTCTGGCTGAGTTTATCACTTTTGATGATCTTTTTAAAGAACTGAGTGTTGTTTTGGCTAATTATCTCTATCGTTTTTCTACCTCCCCTTGACATTTAATAGAAAGTGAAGAGTTTGGGGCTAAGGCAGTAGGAGTTTCCTACCTATGACCACGTTGTGGGGGATGGTCCAAGCCAGTCCTTTTCCTCCTGTTGTTTTATTTATTAATAGTGTGCAGTACTATTTCTCAACTTTTTATGTTCAGATGATAAATTATATGGTCACATACCAAGAACCCTGGAATGAAATGGGATATCCTTGTGAGTTCTGGCCAGCTTCCTCCTAGTCCCTTCTCTCTGAGTATTCTTTATGGTCCTGGCCTCAGATATAGAGTAAAAAAGTGAAAAGAGGATGGTATAAACCTTGAAGAGACACACTTGCAGCGAGATTGGTGGGGAAAAAAGTTTTTGAGAATGTTTGTCAGCTAACAAAAAAAAGGGTAAGAATTAGTCTTCATTCGTGTTTCTCTCTCACTGTTCCATTTATTCTTTTATAAACAAGTATAAACCATGGTGGAGGTCACAAATATTCTCAAGAACTGCTGTGGATGAAGCAGTCTGTGCTCATGGGTTACTGACCTTCCCATGCAGGCAGGGTCCTAATTTCTATTCTCCAACTCTACCTATGCACATACTCTATTCCAGTGAAGACAGCATTCCTTCGTACAATTCCACCCTTTTGAGAGGGAAGGAATATCTTTACTCTTGAAAAGAGAGGTTGCAGGTCTAAGGGCTTAAGAAAAAACAGGGGATCACAGTACTCCCTTTTGTTGCTTGCCTCCCACACTTAATCAGACACAAATTTATGAGATGCCAATAATTCACTTTCTATTCTACTTGTCTTTTCCCAGTCTGTTCTAGACCTGTATTCTCCAAGGAACAGGAGATGTTTATTTTATTCCATCTACGTCAGTGCCCCTGATTTTCCCAACACAGCCGAGGCAAACAAATATACTTTTATCAATTATTACAGTGTATTTCACTCACAATAGGGGTCAGTCAGGAAACTGTAGATTCAATATTTCTAGAAAAACTCTCAACTAATCAAGAAACACTGAATATAATTTAATGTTCTTTATCTGAATCTTAAAATCTTTTATTTGTATCTTATTAGTCTAGAAATCTGAGCTATCATGCTGGCTTTATTACTGCATGTTAGTCACAAGACTTCATTTTATTTTAATCAAGTGTACTTACATTTTTCCCCCGCTACATTGGTCTTTAGACTTTATTTAAGAAAAGATATTTTAGGAACCGGGATTTTAAAATATTTTATAAGAACTTGTTTGTTAACAAGAATTTGCTTGATATGAAAGTTAAATCACAATGAAAAATCTGGTATGTTCAAGGTTTTCACTGGAACTAAACTGCTCATTAAAAGTCATGGAAAAATATTACTGCTATTTTTGGCAATAAAACACGATGATGAAACAAAGCTTCCTTAACAATGTAAGGACAGTGGGACAGTGACTCAAGGCATTGGGAGATATTTTATGTTGATACTTAATGTAGTTCACAGAATACCAGCTGACTTTATTCTTAGGAACACATTTAAAAAATGGCAGTGATGGATTTTCAGGCCTGGTTACACCTACCAGGAAAATGACGCAACCATTATTCACCTCTCCCAACTCTGGTTTTTACTGGCATCTTCTATGAGTTACACTCTGGCACTCTTCTAAACATCATCAGGCCACAAGCTCGGTCTAAATCAAATATTTTTACAAACTAAACAATCCAGTGCTAAAAACTACCCGAGTTACAAAGACCTAATGCTGTTTCCGTTCCAAAGAATGGGCTATTTTATAGAGGAAAAAGTGCTTACTACATTAAAAGGGAAATGGTGCTTTAACCCCAAAAAACTAAGCTGTCCAGAGCATTAAAAAAAGGGTCAAACCAGCACTGGCCAGCAAGTGACAGACATAACCAGCTAATGACCTTTTCCAATCTCTGTATCTTATCAGACTACACAGTAGATTGTTTAGGTAAGTTAGCTCATCTAATATTGGGTCAGTTAAGTTAGATTCATACAAAAAAAAATCTGTTCATAGCCATAGCCTACACCCCTAATTCTGGCTAACATTATTGCAAGTATGAGCCACTATTCACATTATTATTGCAAAAGAACGAGTCGAAATATATGTCCTACTGATGATAGGTGAGTATCACTGCCTCTGCCTGTGGAGAGTATCTGATTTTCAAAAGGCTGAGGGAACGCAAGCAAGCAATGCTGGCAAGTGAAACTAACAAGCCAGTGAAACTTTCATTTTCTTACATTAAATACAGATATACTAAAGCATATTCTTTGTATTTGCTGCAAGTTTTAATTTGAAATTAGTTATACAGTGCCTGGTACATGATAGGCATGTTGAAAAACACTTGTTGAATGAATTGAATGCAAAATATCTGGTTCCCATATAAATCTGGGAAAGTGATATTATGTCAAGTGCTACATAAGTAATATTTCGGAAGCCATAGCAATTACATCATACTTTCTCCTTTCCCTTGAAAAACAAAGACCATCAGTCTTTACCTGAGAAGTTTTGCAACTGAACTAACTCTTCAGCTCTACTCATCTCTCTTCTTCTTTTTTTTTTTAAATCACTTACTTCTATCACCTCTATTGATTTTTTTTTTTTTTATCACTGGGGCATTATGTTGGCCAACTGCTGTCAGAACTAGCATAGAAGCACCTCCTCAACAACTATAAAATCTTTGCTAGAGACATTCATTAAATGTATTCATCATTTATTCATTTAACAAACTGGTACTGAGCTTCTGCTATATGCCCAGTAATTTTAGGCATGGAGGATGTATCGGTGAATAAAAAACCAAATTGAAACAAACCCCCAAAGTTGGGTCTTGTGGAGCCTATATTCTAAGAAGTAGAAGTAATAAATATAACAAGTTAAGTCATATAGTATGTTGGTAAATTATAGGTGGTATGAGGAAAAGAGCAGTCAGGGGACACTATGATTTCTAAAGAAGAATAGTGATTTTCAAAAGGGTAGTCATGCTAGGCCTCATTAAGAAGGAGACATTTGAGCAAGCAGCTGCTGCAAAAGGTCCCCACAGAGGCCTGGTGGCGGGAATCATGCCCAGCATGCTCCAGAAACAGCCAGGGGGCCGTGGGGCTGCAGCAGAGTAAGTAGTGGAGAGTGCATTAGGAGAGGAGATCAGAGACTAATGAAGGGGCCAGATCATATGGGCCTGGAAAGCCTCCATTGTAAAGGCTTTAAGTTTTCTCTGAGAGAAACAGGAGCCAGAGAAGAAAGCTTTTGAAGGGACAACAGAATCATTTAGTTTGGGTTTTAAAGGATCCCTGGCTGAGGTTTTCAGAATATGAGGCAGAGAGAACAGAATATAAAAAAGGAGATGAATCAGGAAGCTACCTACTTAGCAATCTAGGTGAGACATGATGGCTTAGACCAAGGCAAAACAGCAAAGGTGGCGAGAAGAAGTCGAATTCTGGGTATATTTTGGAGGTAGAGCCAACAGGATTTCCTGACACATTAGATATGATGTATAATAGAAAAAGAGGTGAGTATGACTTCATAAATTTTGGCTTTAGCAACTGGAAAAATGGGAGTTGTCAATGACTGATATGAAAAAAGACTGTGGGTGGAGTAGGTCTGAAGGAAGAGAAAGATCAGGAGTTCCATTTTGAACATGTTAACCTCATACAGTGAAATGCCATAATCCTCACATTACCATCCCATTCTCCTCATCATACATTTATTTGTAGATTAAAAATAAGTCTATGGCCTTTTATATTTTTAGGCATTCTAGCTAGAGCTGTGCTGGAAACCTTATATATCTTTTATTCATTAGAAGCAATATTTCTCTCACCGCAGTAGCTGGAAATTCTAGCCTACCAATTAGAAATGAAGAGAATTTCCTGATTGCCTTACACTTTAACAAAACCAAATGTGTTTATAGCTTGTTGTCTCCTAGATTCAGGAATGCTTTGGGCAAGAAGAAATGGCGCTGGGATTAGAATCTGAGGATCTATAGGTCAAACCAGAGTTTTTAAGCTCTTCCACTTACCTGTAACGAGGCCTGAACATCTTTGGATCTCACTAACGACAACATAAAATAAAAATACACCTAGTTTATAAGGATGGTGTGAGATTAAATTAAATTCTTTAAGTGAAAAAGTTCCATGCATTATAGAGCATTATACTGATGTTAGAAGCATTAATATTATTGTGTATGGCTTGCCAAATATTTTACACATGACTTTTCTACTGTTTTTCCTCATTCACTTATTCATTCATGCATCCCACCACCTTACAAAAAGGAATGAAGGTAGATGAAAGTTCTTGGAATAATCTCTTAACAAACTGTGGAAGACTTCTGAGCACCTTTTCTGGGGGTTTCTTCACCCTTTTTGTGCTATGCCCTCCTAAGAGCTGCTTAGACAATAGTTACCTTAATCATTTATCTTATGTAGAACTGATTCCTTTACAATGAGTTCTGCAACTAAATGTCCACACTAAAATGAGAGGACAAAAAAGCCCTGGTAAAATAACAGCAGGCAGTCTGATAAAATAGAAACGGCAGTGAAAAGTGGGCCATGTTACACATTACTGGAAGAGTCAAGTGGACTGATTCCAAGTCAGAACAAAGCAAATTCTTAAGATAGGACCTGTGAGAGACAAGAACAATGATATATGGCAGGAGAGGAAGGAGTGAGGTTAATGTCAAGGTCTTGGCCCTGACTATTGTCAATTTATTTTGTTAAGAACTTTGGCCTGCCCTTGATGGCCTTTCATTCTTATTTATGGAGAAGAGACAGTATGCAAGTAATCTTACTCAACTATATGATCATATGCAGAGAGACTGGGAATTTTGCGGACAAAGAGGGTAAGAGCCCAGTTTTGGGAGATGAAGGTTTCTTAAGAATCTTAGTGAGTTAGCAACAGAGCAGATTTCTGTGTTCTTAAACAAACAAAATTGTGGTAAATAATCTTCAAGCTTTAACAACTTTTCCCTAACTGGGATCCTTTAGTACTTCTTTCTGCACTAAGTTCTCAGACACAATATTAGGGCATTTCTTTGTTTAGTTACCGATGGGGGTGTATTTTGACATAAGGTGTGACCTCTTCCAAGGCTGGGAAGATATTCCAGTCACCTTGCAACCACAGAGCCTCTGGAACATTCATTATAGAGATTCAATAAAAGTCATTTTCCTGATTCTCCTTCTATTCTACCACCTCTTTATTTCTGAAAGGCTAACTCCAGAGCTCTTGTAGTGAGCTCTCATATATACTTCATTATCCCTTTTTGTCATGGGCTGCTGACACAAAATGGTTGATGAATGCCAAGCAATTGAAAGGCAGGAAACCTAGAATTTCAGACCCAACATTTCCTTATAAAGAAATGAAGTGCTTGAGGCATAGGCAGCAGTATCATTCTCATAATTAACCTGAACTGTCATTTAGATTACACTTTGCTGTCTTGGGAAGAGGAAAGTTGGCTTGGTGTTTCTGAGTCACCCTTAGTGTTTTTCATTGCAACACTGTGATTCTTGTTAATTCATTATTCTCAATATGTCATCATGAAAATATTCAAACATGCAAAAAGATGAAATAATTTTATAGTAAGCATCGGTATACCTACAATCTAGATTCTCGAAAATACATTTTTTTTTGTTGATCAATTGTTTTAATAACTATCTAGGGATGAAATGGGTCTCAGCAGGGAAGAAAAGGCATTTTTATAAACCGATTATTTATAATTTTGAAAAGCAACAAAAATTTTAATAATTATACCTTTACTGAGTTCTCATGTGTTAAGTCCTTTACCTACATTATTTTTTTTTTAAAGATTTTATTTATTTATTTGACAGAGAGAAACACAGCCAGAGGGGGAACACAAGCAGGGGGAGTAAGAGAGGGAGAAGCAGGCTTCCCGCAGAGCAGGGAGCCCGATGTGGGACTCGATCCCGGGTCTGTGGGATCATGACCCGAGCCGAAGGCAGTCGCTTAACCAACTGAGCCACCCAGGCACCCCTACCTACATTATTTTTAATCATTACAAAATTCCTATAGGGAAGCAGAGGCTTACAGAGCTAAGGAACCTGGCTAAGTGCCATAGCAGCTCTCTGAAACGTAGACTTAAGCCCAAATTCATAGTCTTTGATATTCCATACTGATCCTAAAAGCCAAAAGAGGAAAAAAACAAAACCAAACCAAACAACTGAAGCAGATTATTGGTTTACCTGTCCATCATCCTATTTTAATTTCTCCTATTCTAAGAGAAATCTAATTTTTCACCTCCCAAACTCCAGCCCCATCTCCAGAATTCAGGGGTGCAACAAGTCCCTTTCCTATGATTGGTTTGGAAATATAGGCTGAAGCTATTCAGATAAGGAACTTCCTAAATCACAGGGCTTGGTTCAGGAATGGGCATGTGACTCAATTTGGTTTAATAATTCATGGGAAGAAGTTTCCTCAGGGTTTCTAGGGGAAGCTTCCTCACCCCTCTAGAGAGCTTTAGGAAACAACTGGATGCCAGGAAGTACAGACACATAGCCAGGAACTATTATAGCTACAGTGCGACTATGAGGAGACCAGTCTAAGTCTGAAGCCAAGAGGAGTGTAGCAGAGGAAGTCAAGGGAAAAGAAACTGCTATTAGACTGAGATAACTCTCACATGTGCCCTAGGCCTGGAGTCCAAGTTATGAATGCCAATAAATTTCCTTACTGCATAATAGTTTTGGTTTTTCTGTTATTTGTAGTCATGGACATCATAGCTGATTGGGAAAACCAGTCAAAAGAATGATACTTTAAAAACAAAATTAATAACTAAAAAAATTAAACAGCTAAAAGAGAACACAGTTAAGGATTATATTCACAGGGCTGTACGAAGGGCCCACTGAGTTGGGGAGGCTGCGGTTAGCAGGTATTCTGTAGAACTCATTCCGGGTTGGAGTAAGCAACAGCAATACTAGTTTCTTGAGGCTGTTCATGCACAGAACTCCCAGGCCCTCCTTAAAGAACAGTCTTCATGTTTCTATCAAAGATTGTAAGGGACTTAATTCCTGTCAGGCTAAAAGCCTGGATGAGTTCTTGTCAACAGTCCCCCACATGGAGACTACCACTTTGTCACCGTGGGATGTCTAATCCCAACACTTTCCCTTCTACTCTTAAGAATTTAATTAAACTAGGAGTCAGCACACCCAAGTTCTAGTACTAGCTCTATACTAGTACTATTGGATTACCCTTGACATTTGCCTTTCTAGGACGTAGTTTCCAAACCTGAAAATCCCTGGGATTGTTCTACATAGCAAAGGATTGGTTATTCATGAAACACACATATAAGGAAGGACTAAAGAAATACAGCATGCTTGCTTCTGCACATTGGTATGAGTTCTGAGTCACTATTAAATAAGAAATGATGCTAAAATAATTACCAAAATATCGCGGAGAGAATTTAACATTAATATTAAAGCTAACATTTATTATGTTAGAAAGCAAAGTGCAGCTTACTGCCTATTTTTTTGGAGAAATAGGGTATCAGAAAATAACACAGTATAATAGCTCAGAAATCATGGATCAGCTTCCAGGGCTGGATATAAAGTTGGTAGCCAACAAAGTGGGAGAAGAGAGGGAATGGACAACACATTTCTTCCGCTTAACAATTCTGCCTGAGCTGGAGCTGGCACTATTTATTCACTTGGCCTTCTTAAAACAACAAAGCCTAGAAATGAGGGTAGAAAAGTTGTTTATAAATCTTTCAGTGTGATGGATGTCTAAGTACAGGCTCATGTTGTCCTCTTGTTTCTTATAAGAGTTATACCCAACTCTATCCATAGCAAGCTATGTATGAATAAAAAAAATCTAGGTTATATTATTTCAAAGCAATGTTATTTGTACGTATCTCATACTATCATCCTCCATTTTTAATCCTAAAGTAGATCAAACAAATATGTGAGGAATTATTTTTGAAATATGGGAGAGATACAATTCTTAGCTCCAAATTTATTTGCCCATTTGAGTTGTTAAATCTTATCAATCTTCAATTGCTTTTTGTAGCTGTTGAAATTATTTAAGAAATTAACATCATAAGTAATATTAAAGTAATATTATACTACTTTACTTATAGTCTGAGAACCTTACAACAGTACACTTTGATTTCTCCTGTCAGCATTTGTACATTTTGTACATTGTGTAAAATCAATTGTGTAATGCACTGAACAAAAAGTAATGTATTATCACTTCCTTATACGTTATAAAACCCCATCACATTGTTAATATTTTAGCTTCAAACAGTCAGTTGTCATTGAAAGAGACTTCTAAAGTGAGGAGAAAGTAAAGGTAGAAACAGACAACAATACAATAATAGTAGGGGACTTTGACACTTAATTCAATAGACTAGAGATCATCTGACTTTGAGCAACACACTCAATCATATGAACTTAACAGATATATATATATATATTATGTCATTCCATCTAAAAACATCAGGATGGGGTGCCTGGGTGCTTACTTGGTTAAGTGTCTGACTCTTGATTTCAGCTTAGGTCATGATCTCAGGGTTGTGAGATCAAGCTCTGTACTGGACATGAAGCCTAATTAAGATTCTGTCTCTCCCTCTCCCTCTGCACCCCCCCCCCCATTCTGAAGGAACAAAAACAAAATTAAACAAAACCAAACACCAGAAACAACAACAACAAAAACATCCATCGGAATACACACATTCTTTTCCAGTGCACATAGAGCATTTCCAGGACAGATCACATGTTAGGCCACAAAACAAGTTGAAATAAATTTGAGAAGACTGAAATTATATCAAGCATCTTTTTTGACCACAGTGGTATGTAACTAGAAATAAAATACAAGAAAAAAAAAGTGGAAGAAACAAACAACTGGATGCTAAACAGTAAGCTATAAAACCACCAAAAGGTCAAAGATGAAATCAAAGTGGAAATTTAAAAACAACCTGGAGACAAATGGAAATGGAAATACAATTGTTCAAAATCTTTGGGATGCAGCAAAAGCAGTTTCCAAGAGGGAAGTTCACAGTGACCTGAAGAAACAAGAAAAATCTCAAATACAGAATATAACCTTTGACCTAAAGAAGCTAGAAAAAGAAGAATAACATGAGTAGAAGGAGGGAAGTAATAAAAAAATAAATGACATAGAGACCAAAAAGACAACAGAAAAGATCAGTGAAAATAACAGCTGGTTCTTTGAAAAAATAAGCAAAATGATAAAACTTAAGCCAGACGCATCAAGAAGAAAAGAGAGAAGATTCAAATAAAACCAGAAATGAAAAGAAGTTACAAACAATACCATGGTACTACAAAGGATTATAAGAGACGACTACAAAAAATTATATACCCAAAATTGGATAATCTAGAAGAAACAGATAAATTCCTAGAAACATACCATCTTTCAAGACTGAATCAGGAAGAAACAAAATCTAAAGGAATTGGTTATTAATAATGTCACAGAATTGGTAATTGAAAAACTCCTGACAAAATTCCAGGACCAGAAGGCTTCACAGATAAATTCTACCACACATTCAAAGAAGAGTTAATATCTATCCTTTTCAAACTATTCCAAAAAGTTGAAGACAAACGAATCCTTCCAAAATCATTCTGAGGTCAGCACTACCACGATACCAAAACTAGACCCTCCCCCCCAAAAAAGGAAGAAAGAAAGAAAATTACAAGCCAATATCCCTGATAAACATAGATGCAAATATCCTCAACAAAATATTAGCAAACCAAGTTCAACAATCCCTTAAAAGGATCATCCACTAGGATCAAGTGGAATTTATTCCACGGATGCAAGGATGGTTCAATATATGCAAACAAATCACGTGATACATTGCATGAAGAAAATGAAGGTTAAAAGTCATATAATCATCTCATGAGATGTAGAAAAAGCATTTGACAAAATTCAGCATCAGTTCATGATAAAAACTTTCAACAATGTGGGTTTAGAAGGAATATATCACAACATAATCAAGGCCATATATGAAAAATCCCACAGCTAAAAATATATTCAATGGTGAAAAGTTAAAAGGTCTTCCTTTAAGATCAGGAAGACAAGGATGTCTACTCCTGTCACTTTTATTGAACATAGTATTGGAAGTCTTAGCCACAGCAATTAGACCAAAAAAAAGGGGGGGAGGATAACTGCACTGGATGCTATAATGCAACCGATGAATCACTCAATTCTACCCTGAAACTAATAATAAACCATATGTTAACTAATTTGAATTTAAATAAATATCTAAAATAAAACAGAATAAAGTAAAAGGCATCTACATTGTAAAGTATCTAATGTGGAAGAAGTAAAACTGCCACTATTTACAAATGATGTGGTATACTATATATAAAAAACCCCTAAACACTCTACCAAAAAAACTATTAGAACTAATAAATGAATTCAGTAAAGTTCCAGGATCCATAATTAACATATGGAAATTGGTTGCATTTCTATACACTAAAAAAAAGCAGAAAGAGAAATTAAGAAAATAATGCCATTTACAATTGAATTAAAAGAATCAAATACCCAAGCATAAATTTAACCAAGGAGGTAAAAGACCTGTACTCTGAAAGTTATGAGAAATTAATGAAAGAAACTGAAGACAATGCAAATAAATGAAAAAACATATCATGTCCATGGACTGGAAAATTAATATTATTAAAATGTCCACACTACTTAAAACAATCTATAGAGATTCAGTATAATCTCTATCAAAATATCATTGACACTTTTCACAGAACTAGAACATATAATCATAAAATTTGTGTGAAACCACAAAAGACCCTAAGTAGTCAAAGAAATCTTGATAAAGGACAAAACTGAAGGTATTACAATCCCAGGTTTCAAATTATACTATAAATATATAGTAATCAAAACAACATGGAACAAGTACAAAATTAGAAAAACAAATCAATGGAGCAGAAGAGAAAGCCCAGAAGTAAACTCATACTTATATGGTCAATTAATCTATGACAATGAAGGCAAGAAGATACAGTGGGGAAAAAGATAGTCCCTTCATTAAATGGTGTTAGAAAAACAGGAAAGCTACATGCAAGAGAATGAAACAGGACCACTTTCTAACACCGTACACAAAAAGGATCTCAAAATGGATTAAATACAAGACTTGAAACCATTAGACTCCTAAAAGAAAACATAGTCATACCTTGGACATTAGCCTTAGCAATATGTTTCTGAATCTGTCTCCTTCGACAAGATAAACACAAACAAAACTAATCAATTGGCACTGTATCAAACTAATTAGCTTTTACACTGTGAAGAAAACCATCCATAAAACAAAAGGCAACTTACGGATTGGGAGAAGATAAGGGGTTAATATCCAAAAAAATAAAAAATAAAAAAACTCATTCATCTCGACAGCAAAAAAATCCTACAAAAAATCTAGTTAAGTAATGGGTAGAAGTACTGAATAGACATTTTTCCAAAGCATACAGATGGCCTGCAGACATTTGAAAAAGTATTCAAAATCACTAATCATTGGGAAATGCAAATTATAACCACAATAAGATATCACCTCCGCACAGTCAGAAAGGCTAGTATCAAAAAAAGAAAAAAACAAGTGTTGGCAAGGAGACAGAGAAAAGGGAACCCTCATGCACTGTTGGTGGGAATGTAAACTGGTGCAGCCCCTATGGAAAACAGTATGGGGGTTCCTCAAAAAGTTAAAGACAGAAATACCATGAGACCAGTAATTCCACTTCTGGGGTATTTCCTGGATGAAAATAAAAACACTAATTTGGAAAGATATATATGCACCCCCTATATATATTGCAGCATAATTTATAATAGCCAAGAGAGAAAGCAAACTTAAATGTCTATTGATAGATGAACGGATAAAGATGTCCTATATATAATATAACAAAATATTATTCAGCCATAGGAAGAATGAAATCTTGAATTTGTGATAACAGGGATAGAACTATAAGTAAAATAAGTCAGACAGAAAAAGAAATACCATATAATTTCACTTATATGTGGAATCTAAAGAACAAAACAAATGAACAAACAAAACAGAAATAGACTTACAAATACAGAGAACAAACTGGTCCTTGTCAGAGGGGACAGGGGTGTGGGGATGGCTGAAATAGGTGAAGGGGATTAAGAGGTCTAAAATTCAAGTTATAAAATAAATAAGTCAGAAGGATTAAAAGTACAGCATAAGGAACAAAAATACTGTGAAAGCTTTCTTTGGTGACAGACGGTAACTTTTAAAATCCTCTTCTAATTTTAATCATCTTTGTCATTTTGGGGTCTGCTTGTATTGACTAATTTTTTTCTTTATTTGGGTTATATTTTCTTGCTTCTCACACCTCATATTTTTTAATGGACGCCAGACATTATGAATTTAACTTCATAGAAAGGGATTTCTGTACTGATGTTTAATAATATATGTATTTCTTCAAACATTCCTTTAAATATTTATTCTGATACGCAATAAAATTACTTAGAAACACTGATTCTTTGGTTCTTGCTTTTAAGCTTTGGTTTCTGGATGGAAGTAGAGCCATGTTCAATCTGTGGCTAATCTTTCTCTACTACTGAGGGATACCCTTGATATTCCATGTATTATGAGATTTTCAACTATGGCTTCTTGTTTATCATCACTCCTCAAACAAAAAACAAATAATAAATACTGCTATATGTGTCTCAAAAAACTCTCCTTTATAGCTGGGCAGAGTGAACGTTAGAAAATATATATTCCTACAAACCTCTCTAACCCTTCCATCACACTCTCCTCAGGCTCAGAATAAAGTCCAACCTTTTTAGCATTATATTAATAGCCCTTTCTACTCTGATGGCTGCTTTTCCTCCAGCTTTTCTCTCCTGCCCCATCTACTAGATTGCTCAAAGTTGTCCAGCCATATCCAGTCACTTTCTTGTTCACAGTGTTTTCCCCTCTTATAATATCCCTTTCACATGTTCTGCTGGAGAAATATTTATTTAGCTTTCAAAGTCCTTCACCTCTAGAGGCAAAATTGATTACTTTATTCTCTCTGCTCATCCCCCCTTTTTGTCCTCCATACCTATCACTCACTAACATGCTATTTAAGAAATTCTCCAACTTGCTAATACACTCCTTTATTATCTGGCACTGCAAATGTACAATTAACATTTGTTAAATAAAATAAATGTCCACAGGTTGGTGGATCTCAGCATCCAAGTGCAGCACACTGACTCTTCCTCTCCCCAAAAGACAGCACTTGTAGATCAAATAAGGTAAAAAAAAAAATCACAGCAACTTAAAGTTCATTGATAAGAATTACTGGGGACACCTGAATCCAATTCAGTTTAGATTTTTCAGAAAAATTCAAAGGAAATTTAGAAAATTATCAATTTTAAATTGTTAAAACATATTTAAGTATGCAGTTTTCCTTATTAAAGGAATATAAAAAAACTTCTAGAGTACCCTATGGTAGAAAACTCTAGCAGTTACAAATACTACAACATCTGAAGGTTATCTACTAAGAGCTGAACCTAATTTTTTAATCACACAGTATCATCCAGGCGTCACAATAGTATTAAGAATTAAGGAGTATTAGTGAAAATTTACAGATGAGGAAAGAGGCTCAGAAAAATAAAAAGTATGCTGACCTTTCAAAGACATTAGTGGTAGTGCTAGGATTTGAACCCAGCCTTTCTGACCATTCTATGCTTTTTGTACTAAGCTGTATCACTGCATTTAGAAAATGACTACCAATAACAGTTACTAACACAATGATTAATTATTACATTGAGACCAAGGCAAACTTCAATAGATTTGAAAAATGTCCCGACAATGACATTTTGGCAGCAAAATTTTACAGTGAAACTTGGTAAGAGGCATCTGCCTTCTTTTCTAGATTTTCACTTTGGTATGATACAAAATAATATAAATTTATATTTAATCCAAATAATGAAAGCATAAAATTCCATTTTAAATAATCAAATAATATAGAGCTATTTTTAAATGATTTGGATTAGGTCCAGATTCCCATGTAACACTCAGATTAAAATCACCATAGCCCATGAAGCTTCTTTCTCATACTGAAACCCTTTTAAAAGAGTAACAATTTAAAATAAGACAAAAAATTTTTCATGCAGTTATTTTTCTCTAGTGAAATCATATCAGTTTACGCAGGCTACAAGTAGTATCTTAGTATAAATCTATGTATCCTTAAATTTGTCATTTAATTTATTGTTGTTTATTTAATTGAAGAGGAGTAGAAATTAAATAAATACTAAGAAGCTCCCACTCTCATAAAGAAAAACCAATACTTTTTTGGGGTCTTTGTTTCTAGGTCAAAAAATGGTTTGTTCAGAGTATTTACACTTTTTTGATAGGGTGCCAACATATTAAAATAAACTATCTAGCTTTACATTTATGTAACCTATTGTGCAGGTTCTGAGGTGCATGCACATCTATGATTCTTTACCACCAAACAGTATGAAGGTATGAAAACATCTATACTTCTCACATATGCTCTAGGTTACCAATCAGTTCATGCTAATAAAACATACTAAGCATCTGGTACATAAAAGGAATTATGCTCCCTTCTGCTTGGCATGCAGAGTGAAGTAAAGGTGCTGCTCCTGACAGCATTTTCAGTCTTGTTGAATGAAGCAGATGATAAGTGAATGGGCAGGGGAATAAGAATGCAAACAAGTTAAACAAACAAATAATAAATATTGCTGTATGTGTCTCAATGAACTTCCAGTCTGTTAAGATGAAAACATCGAGGGGCGCCTTCAGCTTCAGTTAAGCATCTGCCTTCAGCTCAGGTCATGATCTCAGGGTTCTGGGATCGAGCCCCGCGTCAGGCTCCCTGCTTGGAGGAAGCCTGCTTCTCCCTCTCTCACTCCCCCTGCTTGTGTTCCCTCTCTAGCTGTGTTTCTCTCTGTCACATAAATAAATAAAATCTTAAAAAAAAAAGAGGAAAACAATGATTTAGAAAACATGAGTTTATCACCCATTATTGGCCTGGTACTATGCGAGGCACCAGCAATGCTGAGCTGAATAAGGTCATATTTGTTACCAAAAATTTAAGGTTGGGTTTTTATCCTTCAGAAATAAATGCAAGGTGTAACACAGAATGCTATACATTTTGGGACATTCAAAGATGAATCAGACTTTGAGTCTTCCTTCAAAAAAGGCTGCAAGGTAGCAAATACCCTCTTCACTAAAAATAATAACAAACAGGTATAAAAAGATTTAAGAAGTAAACAATAAAAAAATGTAAGAGTGTTTTAGGTAGAAACTCGGATCTGGGAGTATAAGTGATATTTAAACTTGGCCTTGAAGTCTAGATAAGATGGCAAAAACCTCAGATATAGAAGAGGTAGAAAAAGTCAAATAAATAGCAGGATAAAGGAATGAAGACAGAAAAATCATGGGTATTTTCAGGGAGAAGGAGGAGCAAGTTGACTACCCACACTTGAATAAGATTTTGTGTTGGGACCATAAGGCTCATGGAAAGACACTGATCCCCATCACCAACATTCTAAATGCTGGTTGTGGATCCTCAGTAACCTTGACAACCGCAAGTCTTTCCAACAACTGTATCCCCACCCAGATGAAAACTATACAGATTTCTGTGTAGAAAAGCTAAAACAAGAGAGATAACTTAGAGCCTTCAGTTTTAGGCTGAGTTCTTATTTAATTCAATAGGCAAAGGCAAAGCATTGAAGGTTTTTGAACAAAGGAGTGCTATGACCCTAAATAAACTTTAGGATGATTATTCCTGGCTGTTCTGTATATTGGACTGGCTAAAATGAGATAGAAGGCAGAGTTAAGAGGATATTTAATATTGTGGCACAGTGGTAAGGGTCATATGGCTGAAGATGAGGTATGCAACAGGAGACTTTATTGAGAAAGCAAAGTGCTCAAGCAAAATTATACACAGAAGTGCTCAGTAAATGACAATGTCTATAGCAATAATAATAATAATGAAATAAAGTCTCTTATTGCTATAGATATCATTTAGCATCATGAACACTTCTGGGTGCAAGGAATTTTGCTTTATCCTTACAAGCCCCCCAAAGACCCAAAACCTTTTGTGCCATTCAAAAGGTTATGAAAAGCTAAGAATGCCTATTCTTATTCCCGTTTTATAGATGAGGAAACTGAACTTTGAAGAAGTTAAGAAACATGCCCTAAACCAGCATCAGGAACCCAGATTGTTAGCCTAATGGCAAAGGTAGCAAGTACTTTAGACATATAATTTGGTTTGGAATCCTGGCTTAATCATTTAACAATTACATAGTCTTGGGGAAAAAAACTAACTAGCTAATAAATAAATCAGTTTCCCCTTTGAAAAATGGGAATAAAAACAGTATCTATATTTTATGGGATTATAGAGAAAAACGGAGATAATGCTCATGTAGTACTTATCAGACTTGGCTAATATAAATACACAAAGAATGACTGTCATCATCACCACCATCTTTACCATTTTGAGTCCTAAGACAGGGACTTCTACATCTCTCCTCCATCTATATTTTTTTTATGGAAGCATTAAATCATAACCATTTTTTGAGAACATTTCTGGAAAGAAAAAGAATATTTTTTAAGTTTATAGAAAGGTTAGGAATCTTTCCAGTTCATTTTACTAGTGTTAAAATAGGAACTAAAGTCAGATTATGTTAAAGAACTGATTTAAAAAATAAAAGGCAAAATACCTACCACAATGTAATTCCAGGTCTTAAAAAGGAAGACTGTTTATAAGACTACTTAGAGTGAAAGGTTGTTTTAAGGTAAATAAATATATGCCAGTGGTTACCAAACCCAAAGTTGTTGGACTTTTGTTTATTTATTCTCAGTATGAGCTGCATCTAGCCAGCATAGTTCTTGGAAAACTAAATGAGATAATGGAGTAATACAGGCTAGTACCTGGCATATATGCTAAGCTATTAATGCATACTACCTATTGCTATCATCATCGTCATCACTACTGAGAACACGTGATTCTTGAGAATTTTCAGACACATATTTCTGCCAAAAACTACATCACAAATAAAGCACTGACAAAAATCAGATATCAACCAGCTAACATGCTACCTATATACAATTTATTTGATGTCTATATTTTATAAAGAATGCTAATTTGTAGATTTTTATATAACTAATTTATTTAGCTTATTGCAAAAGTCATGCGTATTTGCCGCAATTAGAAGCTTTTTAAGTAAAGGTACATCTCATTCATTTTAAAGATTTTATTTTTTTATTTATTTGACAGAGAGAAACACAGCCAGAGAGGGAACACAAGCACCGGGAGCGAGAGAGGGAGAAGCAGGCTTCCCGCCGAGCAGGGAGCCTGATGTGGGACTCGATCCCGGGTCTCCGGGACCATGACCTGAGCCGAAGGCAGTTGCTTAACCAACTGAGCCACCCAGGCGCCCCCATCTCATTCATTTTAATTATTGATGTATAGTTAACATACAATGCCACATTAAGTTCAGATGTTTCACTTAGGGACTCAAGAAGTCTCTATGGTATTTCCACAAATGTAGCTACCATCTGTCACCATACAACACTATTAGAGAGAAGTAAAACTGTCATTATTTGCAGATGGCATGATACTATATATAGAAAACCCTAAACACTCCACGAAAAAAAAAACCTACTAGAATAAATGAATTCAGTAAAGCTATAGGGCACAGAAAATTAATATAAAGAAATCCATTGTGCTTCTATACATTAATAACAAATTAACAGAAAGAGAAATTAAGAAAACAATCCCATTAATAATTGCATCAAAATAATAAACTACCTAGGAATAAACTTAACCAAGGAGCCAAAAGACCTGTATTCTGATGAAAAAAACTGAAGACAATATAAACACATGGAAAGATACACCACACTCATGGACTAGAAGAATTGATATTGTTAAAATGTCCACACTACCCAAGGCAAACCTAGAAATTCAATGCAACCCCTATCAATATACCAGCAGCATTTTTCACAGAACTAGAACAAACAATCCCACAATTTGTATGGAACCACAAAAGACCCCAAATAGCCAAAGCAATCTCGAGAAAGAACAAAGCTGGAAATACGACACATTTTAAGATATAATAGAAAGCTACAGTAATCAAAACAGTATGGTACTGGCACAAAAAGAAACACATAGATCAATGGAATAGAACAGAGAGCCCACGAATAAAATTCATTCATAAAATATTTCTTTAATCCATTTAAATCAACTCATTTCCCATAGAACACTGCTTAGAGGAATTTAGCTTGAGAATGTTGGGATGTCAGCATAATTCATATCTAATTTCTCATCTAAAAATATTTTTCCAGCTTTCTTAGATATAATTGACATATAACACAGCATAAGGTGTACAACATGATGATTTGATACACACATACATTGTGAAATGGTTACCACAGTAAGGTTAGTAACCAAATCTATCACCTCATATGGTCATCATTTTGTGTGTGGTGAAAATATTTAAGACCTCTCCTAGCAACTTTCAAGTAGACAATATTGTTAAGCACAGTTTGCCAGGCTGTGCATAAGATCTCCAGGACTTACTCATCTGATAACTAGAACCTGGTACCCTTTGATTACCATCACCTATTTTCCCCAATTCACTCCTAAGAGTATTAATGTGATCACCTTTAAATCCTGAAAGACAATTATCTGAAGACTATTTAATAAGACAAATGGGGCAATTTAAGCCTACGCGTCCAACTTTTACTAAGGCATCATGATGTTTCACACAGGTTTCCTAGTAAAGGAGCCTATAAAAGCTAAAGCACTGGAGCTATGAATTAGAAAGCCTGAGTTTCAACTTAAAAAGAACAGCAAGCTAATTGGCTAACCTTAGACAAATAAATAAAAATCGATTTTCAATGTTAATCTCATTTTAAAGAAAGTGAAGACTATTTACTTACTGATTGTAGTTCTGATAGGAAAAGAAAAAAATAGTATTATTTCAAAATCACAAAAATTTGTTTGTACTCAAAATGACTATGACTTTTCATTAACCTTAACATTCCTAAAAAATACTTTTTTTTTTTTTGAGAAAGAGAAACAGAGACAAAAAGTTCAGTGCTTGAAATGCAGGTGTTCTCAAAGTGTGGCCCACAGACCCTCTGAAATCCCTGAGATGCTATCAAAGTATCCTTAAAGTCAAAACTAATTTTGTAATGACATCAAGACATCAAGACGTACCCATCTTTTCTGCTATGCTGACATTTGCACTGATAGTGCAAGAGCAGTGGTGAGTGCCTTACCCAGAATCAAGGCAGTAGTAGCAAAAGGAGCTAGTTCTCCACTCTACAATTCTAGTACAAAATGAACTGAATAACAGGTTCATGTAAAAATGCCCCTGATGAAACAGTAAAAATTATTTATTAAATCCTAGCCAATGAATGGATATTTTTTTTAATATTTGGTGTGAGAAAATGGGAAGTATGCATCAAGCACTGCTACATACCAAAGAATGACAACTGTCTTGAGGGAAAGCAGATGTGCAACTGAATTGCAAGCTATAGTAGCTGACTCACGAAATCACCTTTCTAATTGAAAGTGACTGACAAAACTATGGTTTTTAATCACTGTCAATGAAGATGGTCTATTGTTTTCCTTGAAGTAAAAGTTCATTTTAGGGAAAATGCTTGTGGAATATCCAGTTCTGAATATTTAAACTTTCAAGCAAAAATTAGCATTATAGAAAATTTGTATTTGCTTTGCTCTCATGCATCTGACAGCTTCCTGGTACTTGGACTTTTCTGATGAGAGAAGCGGTCATAATACCAACAACTGTGAATTCTGATGTCATGCAATAAAATGTGTCAACTTTTGGAAGATCCTCATAACTAAGGAAGCAAATATTTGCCAAATGAATGATGTTACAAAATCATGCATGGAAGGTACTAGAAGTCAACTGTAATATAACTGTAAGATAACAGAACAAGAAAAATCCATTTTTATGGTTTCACATTCCATATGTAGCTAATCTTTTAATAAAGTGCCATGATTAAACACAGAGTTACCACATGATCCAGCAATTCCACTTATAGGTATATGCTCCAGACAAATGAAAACATGTATTTACACAAGACATCCTTGTGAATGTTTACAGTAGCACTATTATTAACAGCCAAAATATGAGAACTCACCAAAGATCCACCAACTGAATAATGGATTAAAAAATGTGGTAAACATCTATATAGTGAAATATTTAGCAATCAAAAGAAATGAAGCATCTAATAAAAGGAAAACAAAGGACTGATCATCAACATTATGTGAAGTAAAAGGAGCTAGTCATAAAAAAACCCACATATATTACAATTCTATGTATATGAAATGTCAAAATTAACAAATCCATACAGAAAGAAAGTAGATTAGTGGTTGCCTAGGCTGTGGAGGATGGGAGAATTGGGGGATCATGGCTAAGGGATGTAGGGTTTCATTTTGGAGTAGTGAAAATGTTCTAAAATGGTGGTGATGGCTGCACAACTCTGAATATATTAAGAGTCACAGAACTGCACACTTTTGAAATGGGTTAATTTTATGCCATGTGGACTATATCTCAAAAAAACCCTTAAAATATGAAGTCATTTAAGTAGATAAAATGGGAGACTACCATATCTCAAGTTTTATTGTAATAACAAAGAAGAATACCCATAGTTTTCTTAAAGGTTGTTAAAATACTTCCTTCTTCTGACTCCATTATCTGTAAGAGGCTGGATTTTTCTTCCTACATTTTAATCAAAATAACATAAAATAACAGAATATAGAAACAGATATATATGTCTTCTGTTCAGGCAAACATTAAAAAGATTTATAAAAAGTCAAGATAATGTCAGTAATCATTTTTGTTTTGGATAATATAATTTTCAAAAAAATAGTTATTTTAAGTTAGGGACAAATTGCTACAACAGGATTAACACTAACCTCCAAATTCAAACTAGATACACAATAAACGATTTCTCACACTTTCTTCTGTATCATGCCCTCTCCCAAGAGACACAACACTTTTTCCTGTGTTGCTTGACTCTGGAGAAGATGCCTGGATTTGTATGAGTTTGGCAGCTCACTTCTGGCTTTTTGAGTCAGTAAGACTAAGTTATTGGTCATGATCATCAAGTGAAAAGAAGGCAGAAATCATACCCCTATGTGGTATTTTAGACAGAAAACAGTTCTCCTGAAGATGCCTACATCCTAATCCCCAGAATCTGATTATGTTACTGTATATGGCAAAAGAAACTTTGCAGAAGTGATTAAGGTTACAGATCCTGAAATGGGGAGGTTATGTTAGATTATCTGGGTGGGCCAAGTCCTTAAAAGCTAAGAACTGTTCTTTGCTGTGATTAGAGAGAAATATAACGGTAAAAGGTCATGAAGACGTCATCTATGAAGGACCTGACCTGCCATTGCACTGAAGATGGAAAGGGGAGACCATGAGCCAAGGAGTGTGGGAGGATTCTACAAAAGGCAGCAATAGAAAGCTGGTACAGTGGTCATGTCGGTTTTCATCGAAGACTGTGTGAGGGAGATTTACAAAGAAATTTCAGCTTCAGGGCTTCTTGGCTTGCACAGGCCATTTTACAAGAGCCTGGTTATTTTATATATGTAATTTGTATTCTTTTTAAAGAGGACCAATTTCAGATCCCAGACAACGCAGATCCACTCATGGAGAATGCTAAAAACAGTATTAAGAGGGTTATCCCCCATAGGGATATACCCAACTTCCATAGTTTCATAGAAACCTTCCGAGATTATGGGGGTGAGGGCGGAATATTTTAGAAATGATAGGAATATAGTTCCATGAGGATAGAGAAGCCTCAGGAAAAAGATGAGAAGTCAATGCCAGAAAATAAGAGTACTAAAATTAATAACTGCAAAAAAAACCTCTATCAAATTATTGGGAGGAAATCACCTAAGCATAAAAGTTATTTATGGAATGATTATATCTAGAACTAGAGTTATCTATACAATGAAGAGAGTTTAGACTCATCTCTCCCCAAATGATTCAAATTTCAGAACAGAAAAAAGATATTTTTGGGTCACTTCTAGAAAGAAATTTCTTTAACCATATAATAGAGAAAATGAATTTGTCATTAACTACCAATAAAATAAATAAACTAGAAACTGACTTGCTGTAAGGGTCATTCTTTTCTTAAAGCTCTGGTTGTGTCAACTCATCTCAAGTCAACAAACAAGTATTTATTTCTTGGACAGCAGCACAGATTACCACTGGAGGTCAGTCTTGGGCTTTCCCTCAGGTCATCAAAAACACAAGTGAAAGACTAGAAAGGGAGGTGAAAGCCAAATCTTAATCCTTCATTTTGTTGGTGAAGATACTAGAGCTCTGAGAGACTCAGAAAATGCCTGGCATATAAGGAATTAACTACAGTTGTAACTGATACTATTAATATCAGTTAATATAATTTTTGAATGTGAAAGGCACATTTATTCTACTTATATATTCTATATCCTCAATGAGTAATAGAAAATTGTCTTGTACAGAACTTTAAAACAATTTATGTATTACTACGCCCCACCCCAACATCAGAAAAATCCAATTTATATGAAATTCTAAAAAACACCTAACCAGCACTCCTCAAAACTGTTAAGGTCATCAAAAGCAAGGAAAATATGAGAAAGTGTCACTAGTCTAGAGGAGACATAACAATAAATGTAACATGGTATCATTAATGGGACCTTGGAACAGAAAAGAGCATTCATAAAATTTTCTGAGAAAAACTGAGCAAATCTGAATAAAATATAGACTTTAGTTAATAATAATATCAATATTAGTTCACCATACATACTAATGTAAGATGTTAATAACAGGGAAAACTGCATGCAGTGTATTTGAGAACTCTCTATACTATTTTTACAACTTCACTGTAAATCTAAAACTATTCTTTTTTTTTTTTTTTTAAAGATTTTATTTATTTATTGGACAGAGAGAAACACAGCCAGAGAGGGAACACAAGCAGGGGGAGTGAGAGAGGGAGAAGCAGGCTTCCCGCCGAGCAGGGAGCCCGATGTGGGACTCGATCCCGGGTCTCCGGGATCGTGACCTGAGCCGAAGGCAGTCGCTTACCCAACTGAGCCACCCAGGCGCCCCTAAAACTATTCTTAAAATAAGAAATGTATTTGAAAGACCTATACATTCTAAAAATCAGCAGACCTTTAAGTAAATTTTTTAGTGTCTGAATCTTCCTCTCTTTGATTTGCCAGGAAGATAAGAGTCAAATCTGAGGTTCAGGCCTTGTGGCCCGAAATTGTGCTGTATATATTTTGCTCCTCTGGTCTTTATTTTTAGCAATCTTTATATTTTACCATTATTTGTATGCCTCTCTGTAGATTCCAATCTATATTTACAAGGTAAAAAAGTTCAAATAAAAGAAGCAGCTTTCTGCCTTCCATCTCCAAGCCCTGCATCATTCTTTAACAGATATCTTACATCTTCTTTCTGGAGTAAAAATAGTCAAATGGACACCTCCTCAACACCCTACTACTAAACTCTTGAGTCTATTTACATCTACTCATATCTGTGACCATGTTCTCTTTCTCCCCTTTTCTTTATTAGAAGAGGTATACTTCTTCCTAACATTAACCCTTCTGCATTTGTAGGAAATTATTTTCTCATTATTTCAGGAATGGTACACTATTGATTTTTCCTTCTCATCCCAAGATATCTCAACCTCCCTTCCAACTGAATCCTTCCCAGTGACATTCAAACATCATTGTCTTTTCCATATTTAGAACTAAAACCAATCAACAACTAAATAATAACCATTTCTTGAGTCTTTAAAACAGGACAATAGTCACCTCCAAGATTTTTCTTTGTAGGTGTAATTGAGATACAGAGCTGGTCAAGAATTCAAGAAAGTACAAAATACAGGGGAATCCCAATCTGGCCTCTGAATTTAGGACTAACTGATGCCTATAAGCAAACATGTAGCTGAAGACTCATTGCCCTGTGTCATCCAACTGAGAAGAGCTGGAGAAAGAATGATCTAGAGGACTATCTTTCCATTAACATAAGCACTGAGATGAACCAGCTCATTTATCATATTTTTATTCAGAAAAGATAGTAATGAATTAGTTATAACCTAATTTCCTAGGGCTTTCCTCCTTTTATACACCTTTAAAAGCAAATGGAGATTGCCCATTACTGGTTTTCTTCCTCTTCTTCCCTCAATCAGTGCCTCAATTCAGGCTCTCATCACCTAGATTACTGCTAGAGCATCCAGTCATCTCCCTACTTAATCCATCTGTAACTATTCCAAATGTGAACTTGATTATGTCATGCTCTTGTTTTAGATCCCTCAGTGGCTTACCACTAAAATACAATAAAAGGTAAATTTTATATAAGAACAGTTAAGGTCTTCTGTAAACTAGATTTTGCTTAATTCTTCCTGTAAACACCCACATACAGACCAGTAAGGTCACTGAACCACCTCTCACAGCTCCTCTAACCAATATATTCTCAAATAGCTGGGCTTGGATACTTATTTAGCTATATAACCATGGGCAAATGATGAGACTCAGTTTCTATGGTTGGACAATCTGAGACAAAGCCCCCAATTCAGAGGGTTAGTGTTGGGACTAAAGGAGTTAAGCTACATAAAATACTTAGACCATCTGGCCCATAGTGAGTGTCTGAAGCGTGGTAGCTGGTGTTACAGATTCTGGGCAACCGCCTCTGTAACACACATTCTGACATTAATGGCAATCACTGTTGCCAGTGAGTGGACTTCGTGTCTTCCAAAGCTGTGTTCCAAAGCTTTATGGCCACACTTTTTTTTTTTTAAGCCAGGTTTACCAGAGTATAATTTATAAATAATAAAAATTACTCCTTAAAAATGTACAGTGGGTTGGGCTTTACCTAATGCATACGGTTGTGTAATCACCACTACGATCACAATACAGTATATTTCCAACTCCCCAGTATCCTTTGTGTCTTTCAAATGTGCCTTACTGAAAAGGCCAAGTTTTAGAAAGAGGTGGGAAGGCATCTAGAGCACATTTGCAGAAATCTAGGAATCTTAAAAAGTGCAGAAGGAAGATTATTGGGTTTAGGCTTTGGTGTTTATTTTATATACCTCTCTACTCTGTTAGAAGATTTTCAGTCATTTGCTACAGAAAACCTTTGATGAAGAGCCAAAGTTTTAGAAATAAGCAATTTAAAAATGTATGAAATCTTAGATGAGAATTATATACATTCCCATGGCTCTGATGTTAATATTTTTAAAAAGTTCGTTCTTTTATGTAATAATGACTGAAATCCCAGAAGTTTGCTTTGTAGAACAAACTGTCATATAGAAAACCCAGCAAACCATGGGCCCTCAGTTATTTTGAACGGTTAGCTCATTTATCATAATTCTACTCAGAAAAGATAATACTGAATCAGTTATCAACTATCTTCCTAAAGTGTTTCTCCTTACATGCAAACATTTTTATAGGTCATGAGAAATAAAATATTAAAAGAAAGCACTGTAAATTCAAAAAACAATGAGAATTAAGCATGAATTAAAGAGACAAAATTCAAAGTCAGAGAAAAGACCTGTAACTCACTACGAATAGGGAAAAATATGAACATAAAAGAACAGACGAGAAGAAATAACCATCTTGAGATGAGAGGAGCTAATTGAAGATGAAGATATGGTTCAGGGAGTTTTACCTGTTCTGATCAGCTCAACTATAACATTATTTTTTTGTAATGTAACTTTATTATGCTTCATAGACAGTTGGATATGGTGCTTTATGTAGTTCTTTATTCTATAGATAGTTGCACACAAACCAAATATAGTAGATAATAGCAGAAAGTCTGGGGAAATAGAAATCTTACTTTAGTGGAAATATCCATTACTTTCGAAATACTGAAGAAACACGGCCTAAGTACTGTATATTTTCTGATGACTATTTTTTTTTTTTTTTGGAAATGAGATTTTTCCTTAAAAAACACAATTTTGAGCTATCAAAGAGAGTGTCAGAACAGGTACCAAGCAGGCACAAAACGGGTTACCAAGTAAGTCATTACCATAGCCTGAAAGGAAAGGAGCTCTAAGGAAGTGGCTAAAATGAAGTGGTTAAGTGGAGGAGGAAGGAGAGAAGGCAAAGGAAAAACATGCTCAATTAGTGTTATAACTGTCTACATTCTTCTTCAGGATATGGAGTGTGTGGATCAAAGAATCCCACCTTCAGATCCCCAAGGATGCGGTTCTATTCTTTGCCCCTAAGAATATGGTTTTTATTTTGCTATAAAAATTTTATTTACTCTAAAACACTGATTTGAAAATGAGCATGTGTTATTCCTTACATACATTACTTCCGTAAGTAGGCTTAATAAGATGATTACTTGCTAGCCAGGAATAATAGAGTAATTACTGCAGCCAAATGAACATAACCCAGGGCAATCTCAGCCTTCTCATCCTTCTGTTTAGTCAATTTTTAAGTGTGTGCATTGTTTTCTTTCCTTTTTTAAAGAATAACTGTAGCTCCTGGAAATAATGGCTGAAATATACAGCCAACATAATATATGCTACATATATATATAGCTACAGCTGTTTCAAATCCTAACTGAAATAATCTGATACCACATTAGAATACAATATATTTATTATAGTAGAACAGAGAAAAATGTAGCATGATATTTATGATTGAACTACCAATATGTGAGGAAAACTGAGAGGTTCAGTCTAAAATGGATCTGAACTTAGAAACACATCTGTTTAAGTTATTGCACAATTGAACCAACTTCAACTCCTCTCTATTGCTTCCTTCAAACATCTGAGTCCAGTATTCAAAGCCCTCCACAATATATGCCCAACCTGTCTCCATCAAATATACAGTTAATCACCAATACCTTCCAATTCTTTTGATGTGTATGTTGCATAATCTAACTTTTCTATCTCTATGAACAGAGAGAGGAATTCCTGTGAATTTAGTAATGCATTGATCAACTCATACTGCAAGCATTTATTCAGCATCAAATTGTACTGTATGCTCAGCACTTCCCTTGGGCTTTATCATCTCCATCTTATGTATTCTCCATCTTAGACTACTGAAACAGTGTCTGTATCAGTGAGGCTTTTATATGTCCTGATGTAATAAAAGCAAAATAGTACTGGCTTAATTGATGTTTATTTTTCTCACATAACATCAAGTCCACTGCTGGCTGCGGTGGCTCCCTGATACATCTCAGCATTGCTTTATGTATCCAGTTTGTATCCTTATAGTGTGGTTTTGGTCCTCGTGCTGGTCATATGTTTTGCTTGATGGTCACAAGTAGCTGGTCATTTCCATTGTCATGTTTCCAAGAAGGTGGAAAAGCAAGAAGGTGAAGACTTTCCAAGAAATCTTTTGAAAAGTTCTCTTTATATCTCATTGGCTAGAACTGTGTCAAAGGATGTCAGATGATGTCAAAGACTTTTTCTCCCCATCTTTCAGCTTTCCTTATTTCTATGAGTTCAATTCCTTTCTCTTTTTAAAAATACAGACAGGTTTTCTCCATGCAATAATGAAGGAGAAGAAAGAAGCATGGTCAAAGAAAGCTCCAGTATGGTAACATCTGGACTTAATGATCTACGGGAAAGGGAGTTTCTTCTTCTCAGTGTACTCATAAGGAACACTGCCCTGGCCTGAGTAGTGTATCCATATGGGCCAATAACTGACAGGGGGCTGGAATACAATGAGTGACCACGCCTGTGTCTCATGTCTACCCTGTAATGGAAATCCCTATTGAAACCACATAGGAGAATGCTGTTTAGCCAAAGGAAAGGAAGTTCTACTGTCAGATGAAAAGGGTCAGAAATGCTGGGCAAGGACAACACTTGCCCCTATAGCAGCACTGAACAATTGGTAAGCCAACCTTATTTCTACCATATTATATGGTATGTAACTTTAGGCTTTAGTTGACAGTATGTTCAAAGTACTGAAGTGAGACAAAATTGCTTTCTGAGGAATATTCTAGATCTGGCTACCAGGTAATCCTGAAGTCTCTGTGGCCAAGGCTGTCAGTTGTATCCCAATATTCATCAGCCTCTTCTTTCATAGTAAAATAATTTTAAGCATGGCACATGGTCATGTATTAGAAGGATTACATTTCTCAGCCTCCCTTGCAGCTAGGTCTGACTAACTTTGGACTGATGGAAAGTGAACATATCTGCTATATGCAACTAACTGTGTGTGGATATATGTAACTGTCTATGACTGTCTATCTTCACCTAGCTCTAATTATTTATAATTGCCTATCTTCCACATGAAATACAGGAGCACTAGAACATGGAAGCAGAAACTTTATCTCTTGTTTAATGCTGTCACTCTACTATCCATTACAGTGTTTGATACATAGAAAAGGTTCCATCCTTATTGAGTAAATGAAGAGGTCATTCTTCTCTGCCTATTCCATTCCAACTTTCCCATGAAGTTAGATCTCTGACTGCCTGGTCTAATGTCTTCTCCTCCTACTCTGATTCACTACTATAACACTCAGTTTCCATAGAGCATGTTTAGTACTTCTCACTTACCGCTTTGAATTTCCTAGTTATCTATTCATTCATCTATGTTTTATGTCTCAACCAGATTATAAAACCCTATGGGGCAGGGACCACAGTGTATTTATTTTTCATACCTCTTTCAGTCTGTAGCCAGTATATCTGGTATATGGAAAGCACTCAAGAAATACTGCTGAATATGACCAGAAAAGAGCTTAAGAGAGCCTGAGGAAAATTCAATGCATTCCCTGGATTTCTGGTCAAGAAATCTGTATGAGATAAACATAAGCATGGTTGGAAAATTAAAATTTTTTTGGTTTTCTTGGTGTTTAGCATGTACCCTGAAGCACCTATGATACATTTCTTTCTAAGCATAAGCTTGTTTAACAGGAGACAATTAGGCAATTTTTAGTATTACAAGGCCAAGTAAAATTGTGACAGGTGTGATAGTTCAATGTACCTAAGAAGTCCTTTTCTTCGAGAGGATAGGCAATAAAATACTTAATAACTTTTCCAGGTCTAGATTGTAAGAAATTCAGGATATTTCCTCATAGGCCCTCTTGTCCATTTAAAGCTCTGCTTGAATCCATATTTTATTGGTGCCTGTGTTTATTGCTTGGTTACAAGTAGTCAATCCAGGTGTCTCTGAAGGGAAACAAATACTCAGCATAGCAACACTGATGGAAAGTCACCACAAGCACATCATCCAAAATCCCCATCTTTTAATGCAGAAATATGTAACCGCTGACATGGACTTTCCCATTCACGCCGGTAGCAAGACAAAACACCAACATCCTCTCCCATACTTAGTTCCTACTTCTAAACCGCACTTCTGCTCACCTGCTCACCTGTGTTCTCAGGGTATACTTTGCCTCTATTGCCCTCATCTTGCCTAATGATCTACTCCAAAAAAACCTCTGTTACTATACCACCACTCAAAGTCCCTTCCCCTCTTCTTTACTCTTAAGTTCCTAGTATCAATTATTCTTACCAATCCTTAAATTGGTCAAGTATGTCTTGCAAGAATTTTTATGAATGACTAAAAAATAAGAATTTCCGTTCCTAAATGAGGAACAACTCCAAAGAAGATTATGTCTATGCTAAAATAGTAATAATGCCATCAAGAAAACAACTTCCATCACTACTCTATAGGGCACATACTCAATCACAGAACATAGCAAAAAAGGCCCAACATATTATATTGTCTTACAGCAAACTATAAAAACACCCAAGTTAACTATGTTAGACATTCATCATATTAGTTACTGGTAAAAAGAACACTGCATTATAAAAAAATAAACTAACCACTTCAAGTTAATGACTAGTTTTAGTACCTTATTTATATTGCTTATGGTTTCACAGATTTCAGATAGACTACTCAGCTTTCATCTCAGTTTAAAGCAGTCTAATACTTTAAAAATTTGAGGTAAATTTTCTTCATGCTCTATTTTTTGCAAGACAGCAACTTAAATAAAATGATATAAAAGCAGGATTTCTTATTTGCTTTGTTTTTGAACAATTCCTTACAATGTTCTGTATACTAACAGCGTTAGGAAAACTTATGACATTTTAGTTTCCTTTTATCATATAAAAATGGCCTGCATTATTCTTCCATAAAGAGACTTGCACAATGAGAATTCTTTAGTTCTTTGTTTATTCATATTCTCTTTCAAAAATGTCCTGATATTTACTGGTACATGTTACTAAGTTATTTCTCTTGTTAATTCTTTATTGCATGAATGTCATGATTATATTACTAATAACCATTTTTTATATAATTGAGCCTTTCCAAGACCAAGATTATCTTGCAAGAAGGTAAAGAATCCTTTAAAGTGTAAACCAATTGAACCAACTGTGTAAATCACCACAGTCCTACCCAGAAATCAATGGTGAATCATGCAGCTCTATTTCCAGAGAAAAGTTTGAACTATACATTTGGATTTGACTATGAATGAAGTTATCTAGGATCCTGACCTCACGTAAATGGCAGAGAGCTAGGATGTAAGAAACCCAAATAACATTCCTGTTGTTCTACGGTTAAAGAACCAATTATTGTCATAGACATGAATTATAAAATGGAAGATATAAGGATATGTACTTTTGTACATATGGAATGCACTTTGGGTTATTAAATATTTATTTCTCTTATGTTCTTCCTCGGCCAATCATAATATGTATAGAGGAAAATAATGCTTTGTAAAAAAGATAAATAATTCTGGAAGCCAGCAGTCATGAAAGTTATAGCACTCTAAAGGGACAAATGTAAATCAAAGAATACAAATGCAAGCTGGTTGATCCAGTGGTCTCACCCTATATAGAACACATTTTTCAGAGTGAAAACATTGGAAAAGTTTTGATCAACATGAGAGGCAATTTGCCTAAACTATCAGCTGGTCATTTTATTGCCTGAAGTTCTTCTCCTTAACTGTGTACTTGAAAGTTTGTGTTAGTTGTCCATACAATCAAAATTAATATTAAATCTTGATTTTTAGCAATAATCCTTAGATTTTCCCACTATCTTTCATTTCTATTTCCAAAGATTTGTCCATCTTTCTTCCCCTTTGTTTATAGTGTAAATGTTTCCTCTACTAACAAAAATCATCCACCACATTCTTGAATAACTTTTAAAATTAATCTTTCAAATAAAACTTTGTCAAAGACTGTACGGAAATATCATCACCATCCAAAATAAGCAGAAGAAAAGAAATAATAAGAGAACCAAAATCAGTAAAAGCCTCTAGTCAGGCTAACTAAAAAAAGGAGAAAGCAATCAAATGACTTATATCAGAACTGAAAGAGGGGACATCACTGCAGATCCTATGGAAATTAAAATAATAATAAAGGATTATTATAAACAAATCCATACCCACATATTTGATAACCACTCCAAGAAAATGGACCAATTTCTTTCTTTTTTTTAAAATATTTTATTTATTTATTTGACAGAGAGAAACACAGCTAGAGAGGGAACACAAGCAGGGGGAGTGAGAGAGGGAGAAGCAGGCTTCCCGCCGAGCAGGGAGCCCAATGTGGGGCTCGATCCCGGGTCTCCGGGATCATGACCTGAGCCGAAAGCAGTTGTTTAACCAACTGAGCCACCCAGGTGCCCCAGAAAATGGACCAATTTCTTGAAAAACAATCAGATAAAACTCACACAAGAAGAAACAGAGGATCTGACTAGGCCTATATCTATTAAAGAAACTGAAGCAATAATTAATAACCTTCCAAAAAAGAAAGCATCAGGCCTAGATGGGTTCACTGATAATTTCTAGCATCATTTAAGGAAAAAATTACATCAATTCATTACATTCTATTTCAGACAACAGAAGAAGAAATATTTCCTAAATCAATCTATAGGACCAGCATTGCCTTAATAACAGAACCAGAAAAAGACATTATAAGAAAAGTAAGCTACAGACTAACATGTCTCATGAACAAAGAAACAAAAATCTTCAATGAAATAGTAGTAAATATAATGCAACTATGTATAAAAAAATTAAATACTACACTAACTGGGATTTATCCCAAGTATTGCAAGATTTGTTTAACATTTAAAACTCAATTAATGTAATCCATCACATCAACAAACTTAAAATGAAAAATCACATGATCATATGAATAAATGCATAAAAAGCATCTGACAAAATCCAAACCTATTCATGATAAAAACTCTCAGTGAACTAGGAATAGACAGAATTGTCTTCAACTTGATAAACATTATCTACAAAAATTCTGCAGTGAGAAACCTGAAACTTTCCCACTAAGATCAGACAGAAGGCAAGGATGTCCTTTCTCACCACTATTTTTCTATACTGGAAGTCCTTGCTAGTACAATAAGGCAAGAAAATAAAATAAAATTATTACAGATTGGGACAGAACTGTTTCTGTTTACAGATAGCAGCGCTGTCTATGTAGAAAAATCTGAAAGAATCAACATGAAAACTGTTCAAATGAGTACGTGATTATAGCAAGGTTGCAGGATATAAGGTTTATATGCAAGCCAATTACATTACATACTAACAATGAACAAGTAGAATTTGAAGTTAAAAGCACAATAGCATTTATATTAGCATACCAGAAAATGAGATGCTTTGGTAAAATCTAACAAAATACATACAAGATCTATATAAGGAAATGATAGACTTGATGAACAAAATCAAAGAACTAAATAAGTGGAGAGATATTCCATGTTCATGGATAAGATTTTTAAAAAATAATTTTTCAGTGACAGATCCATGAAAAAATAATTAAAAACTTCTGCTCTGTGGAAGATAGTCTCAAGGGAATTAGAAAACAAACCACGGACTAGGAGAAAATATTTGCAAGAGACACATCTGATAAAGGATTGTTATCCAAAATATACAAAGAAACTCTTAAAACTCAACCATAAGAAAACAACCCAATTAAAAAATGAGGCAAAGACTTTTACAGACACCTCATCAAAGCAGATGGAAAATAAACATATGCATAGAAAAAGATGTTCCACTTCATATATCATCAGGGAGATGCATATTAAAACAGTAAGAGATCCCATTACACACTTAATAGAATGCCCAAGGTCTACACCACTGAAAACACCAAATGCTGATAAGGTTGTAGAGCAACAGGAACTCTCTCCTTCACTACTGGTGGGAATGCAAAACAGTACAAGCTACTTTGGAAGACAGTTAGGTGGTTTCTTACAAAACTAAACATATTCTGATCATATGATCCAGCAATCCCACTTCTTTTTATCTACCCAAAGGTGTTAACAAGTTACATCCCCACAAAAGTCTGCAGATGAATGTTTATAGTAGCTTTATTCCTAATTGCCAAAAGTAGGTAGGTAAGGAGTTAACAATGAATTTGCTAAGTTGTGTAAATTCCTAAAACACATCAGAAATCTATGAATCGGATTTCACTGATGTGAGAGATTCATGAACTTGGCACAAATAATATAGGAATGTAAAATATTGTTTCCAACCCAATTTGCTTCAAGAACCTCATGGAAAAGGCCATGGGGAAATATTCTGTGCTCTATTTATTTTCAGGTCATATAATTACATCCTTATGGACTGTCTAATGAATATTAGAAAAAAGTTGGTATTTTAGAGACTGCATAGCTCTAGAGCACTTTTAATTTATTTTGTATTTATTTTTGTAAAGATTTTATTTATTTATTTGACAGAGAGATCACAGGTAGGCAGAGAGGCAGGCAGAGAGAGAGGAAGAAGCAGGATCCCTGCTGAGCAGAGAGCCTGATGCGGGCCTCCATCCCAGGACCCTGAGATCATGATCTGAGCCAAAAGCACAGGCTTTAACCCACTGAGCCACCGAGGTGCCCTCTAGAGCACTTTTTAAAAAGATACTGAGCAAAGGGTGCCTGAATGGCTCAGTTGGTCAAGCATATTTTGACTTCAGCTCTGGTCATGATCTCAGGGTTATGAGATCAAGCCCCACACTGGGCTCCATGCTGGACGTGGAGCCTGCTTAAAATTCTCTCTCCCTCTCCCTCCACCCTGCCACCATTCATCTCTTAAAAACAAAACAGAACAAAACAAAACAAAACAAAAACAAGAAAAAAGAGATACTGAGCAAATGGAAATCATAGGTGGTAAAAGATGGTCTGTCAGAAAATCTTCATTTATAAAAGTTAAAAGCTTTATGATTTTTATTTTTATTTCAAGAAGAATTTTATTTTGCTATAACATTCCCTCAAATAGGTGAAAGATAGTTTTAATTTAAACTTTCATGATAAATGTATAGTGTATTTTTTTTTTTAGATTTTATTTATTTGACAGAGAGAAACACAGCCAGAGAGGGAACACAGGCAAGGGGAATGAGAGAGAGAGAAGCAGGCTTCCCGCCGAGCAGGGAGCCTGATGGTGGGACTCAATTCCTGGTCTCCGGGATCATGACCTGAGCCGAAGGCAGTTGCTTAACCAACTGAGCCACCCAGGCGCTCCTTAAATGCATAGTGTATTTTTTTATTATGTTTTCCTCTTTATTTTAGCAAAGGCTATTTGTTTTTTCTTATTTTTTTTAAATAAAGAAGACAGACTAATGTAATAGTTATAATCCACAAATGTGATAGAATGGAAAGAGCACTGATTTGAAAGACTTACATTAAAATTTCAGTTCCACCATTGTTTAGCTATGTATGAATGATTTTAGGAAGATCACTTATGATCTCTGAGCCCTAAGACTCTAATATGTAAAGTGATAATGATGCCCATATCAACCTCACAGGTAGTTGTGATAACACGCTCAAAGACACAATGAGTTAATTTATATGAAAATGCCTGGCATACTGCCTACTGTCTAGGCGCTCTCAGCAAATACTTCTTCCTTTTCTTCTTCATAAATAGAACTCGGTCTTCTGTATAACTCTCTTTTTTTTCTTTTAAAGATTTTATTTATTTGTCAGAGAGAGTATGAGCCCAAGCAGAGGGAGCAGCAGGCAGAAGGAGAAGCAGGCCCTCTGCTCAGCAAGAAGCCTAATGTGGGACTTGATCCCAGGACCCTGGGATCTTGACCTGAGTCGAAGGCAAACGCTTAACTGACTGAGCCACCCAGGCTTCCCCTGTATAACTCTTGACAAAAATAAAATCAATGTCTTTTTCAGGGATGAATGGTATCTTGAGTTTTTATAGGAGATATATTCTAAGTACAGATAGGATTATAGAAGTATGGAAACAAAGAGCAAAGTAAAAATATCTTGAGAAGCATCTAATAAGCAGCTTTCTTTGTTTTACACTGACACGCTTTACGGTTATAATGCAGGCTTCCAATGAACACCAGGTCAAAATTAAAATTCTAGGCAGGCATTCAACTTTTATGATTGCGTCCATTCTTCACTGAGCATGGGAATCGAAAGCTTTAGAAGTTATTTACTGAAGATATTCCCTTAGTACTATTACAAAGGTCACTTCCAAGAGGCCTTACCCCTGTAATGTATCTGAGTAAGTGAAAGTTATACTCGGTTTCTTGTGTTGTACTATAAAAATTGCAGCAGGATACTAAAACCATATTTTTAAGAGGCTTTTCTGAAGCTAGGCCACAGCAATTTTGCAAAGGTCCATGACAGGAAAAGAGACCAAACAGATTTCAAAAATAAAGAACACCAACCTAAAGTAATGAAAATAAATAAATATGATCATATTTTGAATAAAATTAAATGTTTTTATATTTAATAAAATTAAATAAGTATAATTAGCAGAAAATATTTAATTATAGTTTTCCTATTATGAATGTAAAGTTGGGAGAAATGGAGTAAGTCTAATCAAAATCAGGTAAGAGTTACCTCTGTGGCCTTGCTTGATGGTTCCAGACCAATCATATTTGCTACTATTAGCTGATGTAAGAGTTGAACTTGAGCCACACTTAGGAAGAAGTCCAGGTTTGTGGTTATATTCACTTCCAAGGAATGGCCACACACTAAAATCTCCTGAAGGAAAGAAAAAAGTTGAATACAGATAAAGATACATGATGGCCATTAGATGATAATTTATCATTCTTACTTATTTGACCTTTACCATGTTGATGAATTCTCCTGGGACTCAAGTTCATATGTTAATGAGAATAGCAGAAATGGAGAGCACAGCCACTCAACATAGTTTAATGGATTAATTTAATAAACATTTATGAGTTCCTGCTGTGTGCTGGGTCATGTGCTGGTTGCAGGGAAACTAACAACACAAACACGAAATTTTTTACCATTTCATATACATTTGGCTTTTTCATACCTCAAACTACTGACATCATTTCCATACGTAAGTGATGATGTAATTCTTTCGCATAATCCTGTTCATTCATTCAAACTAACAAATATTTATTGAGCATCTCCTAAGTAACACACACTATACTCAGCGGTGAGGGACACTGCAAAGAGTAAGACTGGCTTTGAATGGCAACTTGCTCTTGAGGAGATTATAATCTAGTTGGGCAGACAGATGTAAACAGGCAATTGTAGGCAAGAAATGACAATCACAAGTGGTATGGCTTGAGTATTCTCCAAAGTATACACTCCAATGATTTATAACAAAATAGTGCTGAAGCCAAAGATAGCTAGACTAATTAATTTCACTTCTCTAAGCTGCTAAAATCTTGGCTGTACCACGTAGACATCCACAACTTAACTGATGCTGTTCTGTGTAACTTGAGTCACTTCAACATTCATCACTGGAAAACCATTCAAGGAGGGAAAACAGAAGAAAAAAAACAGACCCCAAGTTTCACTTAATAAGCAGAAGTTCTGCCTCCTGTCATGAAGAGAATGTGGACAGTGTTTGAATGCTTGGAAATGTCTGAAGAACCTTCTCCTTACTAATGTCATCTAAGGGAATGGATTTAGGGAGACTTACGACAGGTCTCAATGCAAACTACAAGATTAGGGTAGATTTTAACACAGCCATAAAGAATAGTATGTTGGAAATGAATATTCCTTTTGCTTTCTGGGTTAAATAACCTTTCCCCCCCACAAGTTCCTTGTATTTATTTATTATAATTAGAATTCTTATTTTATTCCTCATGCACAAAAGTGCTCTCTCTCCCTCTCTAAAATAAATAAATCTTAAAAAAATAATAAAAAGAGGATAGAAAAAGCTAATCGTTTTTTTATGAGGATTAAATGAGTATGTGAAAGGCAATAACAGTATTAGAAAGTATTCATTAATCTTTAGGTACAATAATAACTTTGATAATAAGCAATTTGATATCCCATGCACCAAAACTAAAAAAAGTCCCTAATTTACAAAGAGAAGCTATTCCATTATATAAGCTAAAATGAAGCCTAAATTAAGTTCTCACCTCGGTTTGCATATTTTCTGGGGAAATTATTTTGGTGAAAATGATAGCAGGTGCTCCAGTAATTCGGACAGAAAAATCTGTTAAAATGGGAGTCAAAATTGCTCTTCTTTCTTGATGTCGCCGTATGCTAAAAGATAAAGTAAAAAATTATTAGCCATTTCATTTTTTTCAAGGATTTTTTTATTACATTTCTACAAGTCTTCACTACAAACAAGTATGACAAAATTACATTATTATTTTGAGAGTGCCTATTTACACATTTTATAGTCATAATTTTACAACTTCAATTCTTAATTGCAGAGTAATAAAAGATAGCATAAAATTACTGAGAAATCCAGATGCAATTAATCTCATATTAGTCACATGCTTTCAACAAATTATTTGGTTTTTAATTCCTTTTGTTCTTATAAATAATCTTTTGTTACCAATAATAACCTTCTTATTTTGGGATGATTTTTAATTTCCTATTTTAACTATTTCTGACCTAGTTGACAACTGCCATCTTCCCAACCTATTAAGTTTACAAGTATACCTCTTAATCTCTGAACAACCTCCTTTTTATAAGATCTAAGGACTGTCTCAGCTCATGGATTATTATTGCATATATGGTTCATGAAATAGCTTTTGTGCCTTTGATACTGACCGATTCTTCACAACAACAATGTATGTGAAGTAAAATCCATTACTAGCCCCATATTACTCGTAAGGGAATGAGGATCACGGGCTAGGCCAAGACCACCTAAGGGGAACAGTTTCCACTGCTAGGTCTGACAGCAGAATAGCATTTGGGCTCTATTTTATAAATACTTTCTTATACATTCTCATCTTTGATCACTTATTTAGCACAATATTTCCACTTTACATTCAAAACTGCTAAATGCTAATGATTTCAAAGGAAGTACTGTGTACATGGTAGAAGATGAGACTGGAAAACATTGTTGAGAAACTAAAGCTTGTGCTACTACAGTTCTTCAAGTCTACTATCCATATTCTATGTTTTCATTTTATGAAATAATGTGGTTCTACATTTTACTAGAAAGCTGTACCTCAAAAGTTTCTTGGAACCATCAACTATTCCTTATATGTGTCCATTATTTACTGATACAGTGATAAAGTTGAGATGAGAGAACTGGCATAAATTATCTAATGAAAAAGTCCAGATAAAACTCAAGTCTTTCTACATTCTTTTCTACCAGAGTAGTCTAGAAAGTAGAAAGTACTAGTATCTTTTGCTCAAATTTGCAATAGGCAAATTTTACATGGTGTCAGCCAAAAAAGCAAATTTGATCATCTGGTTCTGTGACACATAAGTATTGGATTTCTACAAAGTCAATTTTAAAGAATTAAGAGATCTGGTGAATGGAGGGTAATAGGAAGAAGTATTAAAATATGTGAATATAGAGGAAAGGTTGTGATCCTGAGAGACACCATAATTATAGCTTAATAGCTCAAGTTCCATAAAATAGTCGATGTGAGAAACATGTAACATCTGATGTGCTCTCATAGGGGAATGTTAAAATATATGATGTATTAAAAATACCTTAAAATGGAAAAGCCGGCAGGAAACCAAATAAGAGCAAATATTAATGAAAACACTCAATGGGGGAAAAAAGAGTATTTACTTTTCCCCCATTATGTGATGAATTAAATCAGTACACAACATATGAAAGACCTATGACCTTAGGAAAAAAAAAAAAAACTTAAGTCAACTGTCCTGTCAAACTATAACTTTTTGGTATATAACGTTAATTTTTGTGTTATTTCTTGTAAGTTTTTGAGGTAATGATACATATTTTTTAATCATTAGAAGTTTTTATAGATTGAAATACTTCAAAAGAAAGAAACACTGAAAAAAATCACTGTATTTTACTAGATAAGAGTGCAGGATTTAAAATTTTTCCAGAAATGAAAAACAGACTCATCAAAATAAAATACATAATGTATGGGTAAATCACATTTTGCATACAGCTTGAGAAAATAAATCAATAATAAACTAGAATATACATTTGAGAAAATTTCAGGAATGTGCTAAAAGTAAATTTTAAAATGGAAAGTTTAAAATAGAAGTTAAGAGATGTGGAGAGGCAGGTCCAACATATTTAATTTGTATTCAAATTTAATTTGTATCCAAAAAGAGAGAATAGAAAGTAAGGAAAAGGGACAGTATCAAAGTGTTAATAGTTGAGAATTCTTCAGAACTGATGACACTTAAGAGCCCATGGATTCAAGAAGTGTAATGAGTCCCAGTTCAGATACATACAATAAAATCCACAATCAGATATCTCTGATCACCTATGATGAATGAAAGATAGTAAAACCAGCTAGAGAAAATAGACAATCTATAACATGCTAAAATATATGATGTTAGGACAGTTGTAGAAGAAATATTTCTCTGGTATACCAGAACAATGATATAATGTATTTCTACACTGTCCATAGAAACATGGATATGGAACAATGATTTGTGCCTGTCAGCTATTTGTACCTGCGAGAAATTATAGTTAAAATGTCCGTATTACCCACAGCAAACCTAGAGATTCAATGCAACCCCTATCAAAATACCAACAGTATTTTTCACAGAACTAGAACAAACAATCCCAAAATTGTATGGAACCGCAAAAGACCCCAAATAGCCAAAGCAATCTCGAGAAAAAAACAAAGCTGGAAATAGTACATATTTCAAGATACACTAGAAAGCTACAGTAATCAAAAAAGTATGGTACTGGCACAAAAAGAGACACATAGATCAATGGAACAGAACAGAGAGCCCAGGAGTAAACCCACACTTGTATTTCATTCTTTTTTTTTTTTTTATTTAAAGATTTTATTTATTTATTTGGCAGAGCGAAACACAGCCAGAGAGGGCACACAAGCTGGGGGTGGTGAGAGAGGGAGAAGCAGGCTTCCTGCTGAGTAGGGAGCCTGATGTGGGGCTCGATCCCGGGTCTCCAGGATCATGACCTGAGCCGAAGGCAGTCGCTTAATCAACTGAGCCACCCAGGCGCCCCTGTATTTCATTCTTAAAATATTTCTTTAGGGGCGCCTGGGTGGCTCAGCAGTTACATGTATGCCTTCGGCTCAGGTCATGATCCCAGAGTGCTGGGACTGAGCCCCGCATCAGGCTCCCTGCTTGGCGGGAAGCCTGCTTCTCCCTCTCTCACTCCCTCTGCTTGTGTTCACTCTTTGGCTGTGTTTCTCTCTGTCAAATAAATAAAATCTTTAAAAAAAAAAAAGAAAGAAAAAAAAGAAGATACCTGACCAGAAGATACTTAAAGTCTTGTTCTGGTAACCCCATTTTTCAATATAAAAAACAGTAATATTCACAGTCATTTATAATGAACAGTCTAATAACTGGAAAACTGTTATAATTTTATTAACTGTACTTATTTGTTGAGATTCTTATTTCTAGATAAAGGATATTTATTTACTTACAAAGTTTATTGTTTAAGCAATCTCTATACCCAACCTGAGGCTCAAACTCACAACCCCAAGATCAAAAGTCACTCACCCTTTCCAACTAAGCCAGCCAGCTGTCTAGATAGAAGATTCTTGAAGATGATATGAATTCTTCACAATTTAAAAATCAAATATATGATTAAGAGTTTAAACCTATTTTGGTGTTTTGGGTTTTCTTCCGCAAGAGGAACACTATCCAGTGATTTAATGCAGTTAAAATAAAATCCAAACTCCCTCCGACATATAAAGCCATTCATAATTTAGTCCCTTCCCTACCCTAACCTCCTTATTATTCTTTTCCTCCCAGCCAGGCAGAGTCCTTAAGTGTGCAAAACCGATTTCTACTCAAAGATCTCTACTCTCCCAGAACACTCTTGACACAAGAACTCCAGTAGTATTTGCACCGGTAGCTCATTCTTTTTTTTTTTTTTTTTCCAGGAAGCTCATTCTTATCATTAGGTATTAGACTAGGCCTAACATAAAGAAATTTCCCAGGAATCATGGAACACTACATCAAAAACTAATGATGTACTGTATAGTGACTAATATAACATTAAAAAAACCCCACATTATAGTACATTCATATTATGAAATAACACTCAGCAATAAAAGGAATAAACTATTAAAAAAAAGAAATTTCCCAGGGACCCTTATTGCATTATACTGCTGTATTACTCTCACGACACTTATCACTGTGTGAAATTTTGAGAACATGGACTGAGCATCCACTTTTGTTCCAGGCCCTCTGCTAGGTGCTGGATATATAATGGCAAAGATGGATGTGTGCGGCTCAGTTTAGCAGAAAAAAATAACTAAATATAATCATAAGGTAGGAAGAAAAATGATAAGGAAAAAAACAGGCAGGTATGGAAACCTCCAATAGGGGACAAAATTAACTTGTAAAGACACATCAAGTATCTGTGAATAATGCTAGAAAAAACTAGAACCCAAAATGAGGATGCTTTTAAAGGTATATTTAAATAAAATGTCAGTACAAATTTATTTTGGTAAAATTCAATAACGTTAAAATATTCTCATTCTCTAAACAAAACAAGAAGAAATAAGCAAAAATTGCCCCACCCAAACAAACAAACCAAAACTATGGTTAATATATCTGTGATGGAGATCACAAGTATTACATTCATTTCAGTCTCTAAAAGAAGGTCTTATGGGTGGAGCTGAATTGAAATATCAACCTAATTTAATTTTACAGAGATATTCAATTGTCAACAGCTCTGGTTATAGTTTCCAGTTGATTATATCTATAGCCTGGAACTCCTGCATCTAATTCTACTTGATAGCTCTTTTTTTTTCAAGGAAAAACTTCAAAATAAAACTTCATGGAGGAGGGAGAAGTCAGGGTGCCACTGAATGTTTCTCACAGAAAAGGACATTAGAAATTGAGGCTCTCAATGGGAATCTACCAAGGGGAAAATAGACAGGGGATTTATGTTATTTTATTTCATCTTTAAAGCTTTAACAACATGTATTAATGTACCAAGTGCAATGCTCACAGAATAATACTGCATAATATGTAAAAGTTACGTGCTGAACATATACTTTTAAGTAAATGTTGGCATAATCTTGTTTGGGCCCTTAAAAAACAAAATGGTGGAGGAGGAAAACCTGGTTATTTAAGGCTTTGGATCCATTAAGGCATTATTATATATCTATGTATCTATGTATCTATCTATCCATCCATCCAACAACTGCGATTACAAATCATACGAATTAGTTGATATTATAGAAGGTTTTAAAATTTTATGATACACTACTGTGATGATTTTATTCAATTTAAATATTTTCTGATTTTTTTGAGTACTTACTGTCTGTCAGAAACAAAGACTGGCCAAGACAGCTCTGTCCCTTTATCTCTATGCCACCCTTTCAGCTTGCCAAGGACATCTTTAGCCTATACATAAGGAGGAGAAACCATGGCCGCCTCCTCCTCACACACATCTAAGCACCAATCACCATGTAAAAGGGCAACAGTGACTAGGTGTGTAACCTGCATATGGAGGACATTGTTACAGGTTATTTTACTTCTCAGTACTTCATTTCCTCAGGCTATAAAATAAGCTCAGACATTACAAAAACGGCTGTGAAGAGAAAAAGAAACAAAAGTGATTCACTGACATTGAATTTTAGTCTAAGTGTAAGGGGTCAGAACACCAAGTATAAGAAAAGTAGTTGAGTGAGAGGAAGCAAATCAGGGTTCTACACTTAGCTCTACTTTAAAGTGACATTGCGGGGTGCCTGGGTGGCTCAGTTGGTTAAGCAACCGCCTTCGGCTCAGGTCATGATCCCGGAGACCGGGGATCGAGCCCTGCATCGGGCTCCCTGCTCTGCGGGAAGCCTGCTTCTCCCTCTCTCACTCCCCCTGCTTGTGTTCCCTCTCGCTGTGTTTCTCTCTGTCAAATAAATAAAAATCTTTAAAAAAAAAAAAGTGACATTGCACAAGGCCAAGGAATTTCCTCAAACTTGGTTTCTTTTTTTTTTTTTAACTTGCTTTTTTATGGTGGTTTTATTCCATTACAACTTGCTAAGAATGGTCCAGAGTTCAGAGAGAAAATTGCATGAGATCTGGAGGTATGAGGGAACTAAATACTGGCCAAGATTCTCTCAAAGGCATGCTTTGTAAACCAGTGAAATTCCAACTCGGTGGTGCCGGCAGATTCCAGCTTGCTTTTTGTCTTCTCGTTTCTGTGACTAGCTCTTTTTCCTGACCACTGCCCCTGCTTAACTGTGCAGACTCACTCCCTCCACAGAGGCGACAGCCTCCCATGGACTTCACTCCCAGCCTCCGGTGGTCCCTCCAGTACCTGGATATGCCTGTGACATGTCTAGAATCCACAGTCCCCTTTAGAACCTTACTTCACAGCTTCTTCCGCAATTGAGCAAGGCCGTATTCCTCAAGTAAATCCCTTATGCCAGAACACTTACAGCGGTTCTGCTGCCCTGACTGAATCCTAATGTATTCTCACAACTGCAAAATTGAGGTTTTAGAAGGAAAAGATCTACAAATTTTAAAATGTGATCATTTTTATGCTTAACTTCCCTACTCCCTTCTCCCCCAACATACACATGGAAAAACATCTTGATTAAAGACAAAAGCTGAGTAATGTGTGCAGCAGAAATGAACGAAAACCATTATAAAGGCTGTTATTTAAAGTTAGTCAACGGAGGGAGCAAATTCTTCTTCACTGAGTATCTTTTTGTATCTTTGAATTTTACCTGTAATGCCTATTGAAAAAATAAAAATATGGTCATATTAAGGTTCTCCTTATATTTTTAGCAAGATTAATTGGCACTATTAGGCTATTAGAGTGTAGGGAGTAAAGTACTATAACAGACATAAATAGAGGATGGTTAGGATTAGAGAAGAGCCTAAAATCTCTTGTCTCCATTTGAATCTAAAACTCTTGTCTTCATTTGAATCTTCATTTGAATCAGTGTCTCTCAGAAACATTCAGTCACTTGATCTACTAGTTCTACTTAATCATTTATAATTCAATCTTTCATTAATTTACTCAACTTTTTTTAAGTATCTATTATGTGTGAAGCATAATATTATGAACCTGGTATTCAGAAGTGAGTAAAACATGCCACATAGTTTTCATACTCATAGCCTTTGGATCTACTGCTTTCTTTGTTCAAAATGTCCTATTGCTTCTCCTACCATTCAGACTCCATGGAAACAAATTCAGAAGTAGTATACTCTGTGAGACCTTCCCTGAATCCCCCCCCTCCAGAGAGTTAATCATTCATTTATTTCTTCAAATTTTCTATTTTGTACCTACGTCAATTTTAGATTCATTGTGTAATGTGTCTGTCGTATCTATTAGCCTGCGATGGCCTATGTACATGGAATGTGTTTATCCTGATTTTGATGTGGTTCTTCCATAATCCTAACCATCTTATATTTTTGTCTATCATAGTACTTTACTCCCTGCACTCTAATAAGTAATGAACTATTAATACTTTGGACACTGAGCTCTGTAATGGACAAGAACGTATCAGAAATTATTTCATTTTGTTTCTCTAGGTAAAAGATATTCTATGGCATTTAACTGATTTTCAAAAGTCTTAATTTTCGAAAAGCATGCTAAGGCCACTCAAAGGGGTAATGAACAGTCTGGGTGCTAGGACAAATGGTGCTGGGACAATTATATATCCACATGCAAAAGAAGGAAGTTGGACTTTTACCTCATACCATTCTCTCTCTCTCTCTCTCCTCAAAATGGAGCCACAGCCTAGCTACAAGAACTAAACTCATAAAAATCCTAGAATAAAACATAGACACCAGTCACTAAAAAGAAAATACCTAGGAAGAAATTTAACCAAGGAGGTTATAGATCTGTACTCTGAAAACTACTAAACATCAATTAAAGAAACTAAAGACGTTACAAACAAATGAAAATATAGTCCAGGCCCATGGACTGGAAGAATTAATATTGTTAAAGTGTCCATAGTACCCAAAGCAATCTACAAATTCAATGCAATTCCTGTCAAAGAACCAAAAGCATTTTCACAGAACTAGAACAAATAATAATAAAATTTGTATGGTGCCACGAAAGACCCTCAATAGTCAAAGTCAAAGCAATCTTGAGAAAAAAGAGCAAATCTGGAGGGATCACAATTCCAGATTTCAAGATATACTACAAAGCTGCAGCCATCAAAACAGTATGGGACCAGCACAACACACACACACACACACACACACACACACACACACACACACACACACACAGATCAACAGAGCAGAATGGGGAGCCCAGAAATAAACCCATGCTTATATAGTCAACTAATCTATGACAAAGGAGGCAAGAATATACAATGGGTAAAAGGTAGTCTCTTCCATAAATGGCAGCAGGGAAAAATGAACAACAAAAGAATAACACTGGACTGCTTTCTGACATCATACACAACAATAAAGTCAAAATGTATTAAAGACCTAAATGCGAGACCTTAAACCATAAAACATTCTCTTCTCCTAGAAGAGAATACAGGCAATAGTATCTCTAATATTGGCCACAGAAGCATTTTTCTAGATATGTCTCCGAAGGCAAGGGAAACCAAAGCAAAATTCAACTATTGGGACTGCAGAGGCCACTGGGTGGCTCAGTCAGTTAAGTGTTTAAATCTTGATTCTGACTTAGGTCAAGATCTCAGGGCTATAAGATTGAGCCCTGCACTGGCCTCTATGCTCAGCATGGAATCTGCTTCAGATTCTCTCTCTCCTTCTGCCCCTCCCTCAACTTGTGCATGTGTGTGCACAGTCTCTCTCTTGCTCTCAAATAAATAAAAATTTTGAAAACAATGAAAAACTATTAGGACTCCATAAAAATAAGAAGTTTTTGCACAGTGAAGGAAACCACCAACAAAACAAAAAGGCAACCTATTGAATGGGAGAAGATGTGTGCAAACGATATATCTAATAAGAGTTAATATCAAAATAGATAAATAACTTACATGACTAAACACCAAAAAAAACAAAAAATAAAAAACCAAACAATCTAATTAAAACATGGCAGGGGATGTGAAGATATTTTTCCGAAGAAGATATGCAGACGTCAAACAGACACATAAAAAGATGCTCAACATCAGGGAAATGTAAATCAAAACTACAATGAGGTATCACTTCACACCTGTCAGAATGGTTAAAATAAAAAGTACAGGGAATAACAAGTACTGGCAAGGATGCAGAGAAAAAGGAATCCTCGTACGTTGTTGGTGGAAATGTAGATTGGTACAGCCACTGCAGAAAATAGTATGGAGATTCCTCAAAAAAATCAGAAATAGGAATATGATATGACCCAATAATTCCACTACTGGGTATTTACTCAAAGAAAATGAAAACACTAATTTGAAAAGATAAATGCACCTCTATATTGACTGCAGCATTATTTACAATAGGCAAGGTAGGGATGCAACCTAAATGTTTATTGATAGATAAATGGACAAGGAAGTTATGATATGTGTCTACACATAAACACACACACACACACACACACACACACACACACACACATTATGAAGCCATAGAAAGGACGAGATCTTGCCATTTGCGACAACATGGGTGAACCTAGAGGGTATTATGCTAATTGAAATAAATCTGAGAAAGACAAATCCCGTATGATTTCACTCACTTATGGAATCTAAAAAACAAAACAAATGAATAAACAAACAAAAAGCAGAATCAAGCCTGTAAGTATAGAGAACAAACTGATAGTTGCCAGAGGAAAGGGGGTGATGTAGATGGACAAAATGGGTGAAGGGGAATGGGAGGTACAGCTGCATTATTCAGTTATAAGTCATGGGATTACAGGCACAGCAGAGGTAATGTAGGCAATGATACTGTAACAGTACTGTATGGTGATGGACAGTAGTTGCATTTGTGGTGAGCATAGCATAATATACAGAAAAGCTGAATCACTATGTTGTACATTTGAAACCAGTATAACATTGTGTGTCAACTCTACGCAAATGAAAAGAAATTTAGAAACACATGGATAAATCTTCATGACATCGGATCTAGCAATGGATTCTTACATCAATTATAAAAACCTGTGCAAAGACCATTATCAAGAAATGAAAAGATTATTTATAAATTATGTATCAGATAAAGATACAGCATTTAGAATAAATGAAGAACTCCTACAAATCATCATCAAAAAAACAACTCAATTTAAAAATGGGCAAAAAGGGGCGCCTGGGTGGCTCAGTTGGTTGGGCGACTGCCTTCGGCTCAAGTCATGATCCCGGAAGGCCGGGATCAAGCCCGACGTCAGGCTCCCTGCTCAGCAGGAAGCCTGCTTCTCCCTCTCTCACTCCCCCTGCTTGTGTTCCCTCTCTAGCTATGTTTCTCTCTGTCAAATAAATAAATAAAATCTTAAAAAAAAAAAAAAGGGCAAAAGGCTTGAGTGAACATTTTTCCAAAGAAAGAAGATATAAAAATGGCCAAAAAGCACATTAAGGGCTCAACATCATTAATCATTATGGAAATGCAAAGCCAAGTATCGTTAAAAAAAAACAGAAAATAAGTGTTGGTGAGAATGTGGTAAGATTGGAACCCTTGAGCATTGCCAGTGGGAATGCAAAATGGTTCAGCTGTTGTGGAAAATAGTTTGGCAGCTCCTCAAAAGTTAAATATAGAATTACCATAAGACCATGGAATTCTACTCTTAGATACATATCCCTAATACCTAAAAACAGGTACTGAAACTTGTACACAAATTTCCACAGCAATATTATTCATAATGGCTAAAAAGTAGAAACAGTTCAAATGCCCTTGAACAGCGAATGGATAAACAAACTGTGATATTTACATACAGTGGAATATTATCTAACAGTAACTAGAATGAAGTATTGATCAAACGCCTGGGTGGCTGAGGTGGTTAGGCATCTGCCTTTAAGCTAAGGTCGTGATCCCAGGGTTCTGGGATAGAGTCCTACATGGGGCTCCCTGCTCAGTGGGGAGCCTGCTTCTCCCTCTGCCTGCTGCTTCCCCTGCTTCCCTGCTTGTGCTCTAACAAATAAATAAATAAATAAAATATTAAAAAAAAATATTGGCACATGCTACAATGTGGGAAAACCTCCAAAACATTGTGTTAAGTGAATAAGGCAGACACAAAAGGTCACATATTGTAGGATTCTTTCAAAATGAAATATCTAGACAGATAAATCCATGGAAACAGAAATCAGATTGGAATTTGCCAGGGGCCATGGGGAGGGGGAAGGATGTAGAAGAAAGTGCTTAATGGGTAAGGGATTTTACTTTAGGCTGTAAAAATGTTTTAGAATGAGACAGAAATGGTGGTTATAGATAGGGGTGGGGGTTACACAATACTGTGAATATACAAAGTACCAGCGAAGTGTCCCCTTTAAATGGTTAATTTTGTGTAATGTGAATTTCAACTCAGTTATCAGAACACATAAAAACACAAACTGCTTATTTAAATGAATTAAAGGAATAAATAGGAGAGATACAGCTGAATTAAGGCTAGATGGTCATAAGGTTTCCTAGGAAAAAGGCTCATTTTGTTGATAGAATATGTGGTTTTTTAAGAAGATATATAAGGACGCCTGGGTGGCCCAGTCAGTTAAGTGTCTGCCTCTGACTCAGATCATGACCTCAGGGTCCTGGGATCCAACCCTGCATTGGGTTCTCTGCTCCGTGAGGTATCTGCTTCTGCCTCTCACTCTCCTTCTGTATGTGTGGCCTCTCTCTCTCATATTAATAAAATCTTAAAAAAAAAAAAAAGATGACCTATAAATTATGTAAGCTGGAACTTCCTGAACCTGAAAACTGAATGAAGTGGAGGAAAGCTGGAATGTGACCCTGACTCCCACACCATGTGATGTTTACAGATCGGGACTGGTGTAGTGCACGTAAGGGGTGCACCAGATCCCCGGTGTAGAACTAGCTGCTCGAAGCATTGCCTGCATCTCTCTCCTAAAATGTACCTTGGCCAGCAGTGGGAAATTTTTCACTCAAATCTGCACCCCTATTCAAGAGTACATTCAATCACTTATCAATGAAAGGCTGTAACAATATTTTTTTTTTTGAGAGAGAGCAAGTGGAGGGGGAGGGGAGAGTGAACCTCCAGCAGACTCCCTGCTGAGCAGAGACTTTCATAGGGCTTGATTCCACCACCCCAAGATCAGGACCTGAGGTGAAACCAAGAGTTGGATGTTTAATTGACTGAGCCACCCAGGGGCTCCTTTGACAATACATTTCACACTATGAAAGTGCTTTGTGCTAGGGATAAATCAATGGACTGGATGGTGAAGATCTGTCTTCAGGATCAAGACAAAGTATATAGATAATCAGAATTAAATATTCCAAGTGATATGTTAAGAGCACACAGAAGGGGTATTAACCTGCTCTCATGGAGGCTCAGAGGAAGACTTACTGGAAAATATGAGGGTTCCTGAGGCTTGATGAATGATGGGAGTTGGGCAAGTGAATGGGGGCAGAGTTCATATATCAAGGCCTAACAGCAAGTAACAAACCTTATTTTCAGGAAGCTGAAAGAAGCTCATTATGAATAGAACCACAAGGAAGTCAGAAAAGAATGTGGGTATTTATATAAGAAGAAGCTTATATAGAGTAAGATGACTACTTGGTATTTGGTTTGAGGCACATTATTTATCTTGGTTAGGCCTCAGTTTCTTCATGTAGAATTAGGGAAAACAGTTCTTACCTCATAGCATTACTGCAAAAATTAATTTAAATAAGTTAGGTACAGTGATAAGTATTATATAATCTATTGTTAAAGTTGTTGCTATTATTAATGCCAAGACACAGATAAATAGTTTTGGTGGTAAAAGGGCAGAACCCCAAAGCAATCAGCCCTGCAAAAGGATACAACAAAGTCTATATACAGACGGTGTTTTAAAGAAATACAATCAAATAAACCAGCATTGTGTGTTATAAGCAACAGATGTTAGTAAATTTTATAAGCAAAAATAAATTTTAAAAAAGAAAGAAAAATGAGAAAATAGTTAACACTTTTTAAAATCATAAAGACCTCAAAGTTTACAACATACAAAAGTACTTTTAATACCTAGTATCTTTGTTCTAGCAAACAGTTCTACGTAACTGATGAGAAACCACGAGTAGCCTGGGTAAGAGGGCAGTAGCTCTATAAATCCTATTGTTCACAGTCAGGACTGATTCCTTTAAAAATGTTCTCTGTGAACATAGGTGCTTTAAGTTAAAATGCGTAAAAAAATAAAAGCAATCCAGAGCTTGTCTTAGTTTTCTCTTCTTACCATCATAAGCAGAAAGGATAGACTTAAAAAAAATAATCTGACCTTGATTATAATGGATTTTAAGGGAAAATGTGAATGTATCCTTAGCTTTTAGTGGAACCTTTCATCACACAGCAAGCTTTTAAAAAAAAATCCTGACACAATCCTAAATTTGTAATAATTACAGTGTAACAGTTGGTAGGACCAGCAGATTTCCAAGAAAAATCATTAACTACAAATACAAAATATAGTTTATGTTGGTCATGAAATGCAGAAGTGGTACCCAAACTCTTACACTGGGCATGTTGAAAACTGTATCACCAAACAGTCTTCTGGCAATGAAATATTAGAAGGTGTAGAATGTTTCTTAATAATTTCCTACCTGCTGGCCATATTCCACTCAAGGGCTGGGTTTTGAGAATTTCTTTCACTCTCTGTTAGCACCCCTCCTGTGCCACTTTCCTTCTCCGGTTTCAGTTGATCCCACTGTGCAGTACCAATATTGATAGACTGCAGGTCTATCTGGTATTGTCTGTCTTCAATTTCTGATCCAGGGTCTCGAAGAATTCCCAAGTTCAAAGCTCTCCTGTGAAGATGATGAAAAAAACAGATAAAATATTCTGTTTATATTGTTCACTAACATAGTATCATTGCCATTTTTTTTCCATTGGATTACTGATGGATTCACTGGGTTAATCAAATCTCTGAGGCAGGTATTAGGAAGTAACGAATAGGATGACTTGAAAATGTACCCCAAACTATTCACATATAGTAATCTACCCTACAACGCTTTTTGACTTTGTTCCCAGCACTGTGCTGTTTTTTTTCTAAGTACTTTCACACACAAGATTTCAGTCCTTGAGCTGCTGTGGAGGCTCTATTTTTATCTCCATTTTTACTAAAGAGGAAATAACTCAGAGAGGTTGAAAGACTTAGGCAAAGGTACTAAGGTAGTTTGTGACAAAACCATAACTTAGAACCAGGCTTTCTGACTCAAAACCCAGTCTTCTTTCCAATGCTAATCACCTACCTTCTTCATGTCTCCTGAGGAAAGAGAATAGAGTTTTGTCAATTTATTGCACTTCCCTACCCCTTGCCCTTGGTTCTTTATATAATGAAGTTGTCACGAAACCGTTGAGAAGACTACACTATTTCCTGATGGAGACACACAGGGAGGATGATTGGCCCATACAGAGTTGAAATTTTCATCCTCCTGGACCTAATGCTAAACAAAGAAATAAAATTATCAGTAGCATAAAGCTAAACTGGAGGAAGTAAAATGTTATATTTTTTGTAGGGTTTTAGAATGAAAATAGCAAAGCAATATGATAGGAAGAAAATAACTGAGTTCAGGGTTCAGAGGCCAGATAAACCTATATTTGCATGGGTTTGGGAATGTTTAGTTTTTTTGGTTTACAAATGTTTTCAAGTGAGTCATCAAAAGGAAAGTAACATTAGGCCCCTACGAAAGTTTCAATGAACACAAAAATTTAAATAATATAGAGACTAAAAATAACTTTACCAGTACAAATACTAAAAAAAATCTATAACTGCAGCTCTTCAAAAAACAATACAATTAATTACATCAACTGAACACTGAAGAAATTAATTGGTGGGGGTGGGGTGGGGTGGGGAGACGGAAGCATGGGTCCTGGTCTAAAAACTATAGAAAGAGGTAAGAGTCTAATTAAGACTATGCTGTGGCTAAGTAAGCAGTGTGGGTCAGACCATGTCTGGAGGCTGGTCAAATACTGACGGAGG